>CM056607.1:1298666-1308666 GCA_029721355.1 Tegillarca granosa | reverse complement strand
AAAAATGTCTGTTTCTATCTTAATTTTTTCTTTTCTTTTCTGATCGATTTATCTTAAACTACTTCTTCTATTCTGTATTGTATTTAAATTGATTTTTGACCATATTTATTAATATCAGTAATTCATGAAGCAGGAGACTGGTTAATATTTAGCAAATAGTTCATGGCGTTGCGGGCCATATGGCAGTTCATGGACCGGGTAGTCATCCCCAAAGTAGTATATGGACCCAAGCGAAGTTGATATAAGAGAATATCTCTTGTTCAAGAATCCTCATTATATATATATATATTTTTTACTTATTATACATTTAAAAGAAAATTGTATTGTATATCTAGAGCAATAAAATATGTTTAAACTAAACTAATAATAGATTTTTATAGACAAGAAAATTGGAAAAATATATAAGAGTTCGTCATAAGAGATTTTTATAGATAAAAAATGGAAAAATGTACAGGATTCGTAACAAGAAAATTTTAATAGACAAGAAAAAAACATAAAATAAAAATTCTTGACAACGTGAAATGATTTAAATTTAAAAGCTATACTAGTTAAGAAAGTTCCACGCCGAAGACAATATACTTTTCCACATGTCTTAGTATACGGTCATTATAAAGCGGAAACTATTTGAAGCAAAACATTATTATTATTATTATTTTATCTTGTGACTATATAACTATTGTAATGTGAATAAAACTAAGGCTATACCGGAAAATCAAATGTTTTAATAGTACTTTAATATAAATCTTAGGATGAATAACGAAAAATGATATAAAGATGTTGTCGGTGTCTGATGTTAAAACCATAAAATGAAAAATCTTGGCATAAAACATTATAAAAACAGCTGATGTTTAATACATTATAAATCAATGAAGTATTTTCTATAGAAAAATACAAATTTTTTTGTATAAAATATTTATATTTCAGGTCATTATCAGAGGTAATTATATCCGAGAATACTAGTATCTGCATTAGGTTTTATTGTGATAAACAAAATTGACCATTGGACAGAATATTGTGTGAACCGTTAAACATTAGCTTCGGGTGATGATATTGTGACAAACAGAATGTGGCCATTAGACACAAATACAACAAAAAACTATGTAAATAATTGGAAGTTTGTTAGATGATGATGGATCTAGTCTTTGGTTACTTGATATATATTTAAATGTTTTAATGGGTTTTCTGTAGTTAGAGAAGATAACAGACTTGTGTATTTATAGTTTTAACGTCATTTTATGTGGTAAGGATTAAGGTACAAAATGACTGATTCCCAGACTTACTCTTTTGAAACAATTGAGACATTTGTCAGTGCGTGTATCCACGAATCTATACAGTTGTCGCTTACCCCGGCTGTAGCTGATACTGGAACAACCAAAGTGAGGAAAACCGTCAAACCACTGAGACCGAACAGAAGAGGTAAGTCTTTAATAATGAGTTATAACTTTTGTGTCTCGAAGTATAATGCATAAAATTGTAAACTAGACGAGCATGTTTAAACAATTTATAAAGAAGTAAACATTCACCAACATATTTTGATCGCCTATAAAGAGTCATACAAATGTAAATATTTTTAAGAGTGCAATGTGAATTGTACAATGTAATAATACCTTTACGTGGAGAGAGGTTGGCTGCAAAGTGACTCAAGAAGACTTAAAGATGTCAAATCAACTTTATCAAAAAGCCTGACTTAGGGTGTTATAGAAGCCTCGTCATGCTTCAGTCATTCTTACATTGTTTTAGAACACTTAGCTTCAGTTGACAAATATTAAAGCATCGACAAGATAGTTTGGGATTTGTATTAAGATAAACTAGTGCTTTGTATTCTTAGTCATTAGTGATTGTGTTTGAACGATGAGAGAGAGAGAGAGAGAGAGAGGAGAGAGAGAGAGAGAGAGAGAGAGAGAGAGAGAGAGAGAGAGAGATTATTGCAAATGTCTGTCCCGTGAAATGGAAAGGTAAACCAGGCCTAAAACTGCGTATAGACGTTGTAAATTCTGCAATAAGAACAAGATAGAATCCAAACAACATGTTTAATAGAGTGTAAGTTTTATTTTCATGATATAAAACATTCTAATATTTTTACTTTTATGCAACAGTAAATTCCTGTATTTAAGATGAAAAGTTTTTTTAAATTATTATGTGTACTAGTAAGTTCATTTTAGGCCGAGACTTTAAGTGATATGTTTGATAGACGAAAACGCTTTTCTTAATTTGTAAATTTTGATAATTTAGTAACGTTATATGTTTATATATAAATAGTTTAAGATCCGTGTCTCGTAAGTCTTTTTAATGATGGGATGTTATGATCTTATGTATATCGGTTTATATATATATATTTATTTATTTATGGCTATTGCACGTACTGGGAGAAGTGATACGATGTCTGCTTGACGAAAATTGTTAATCGTAAAGTCATACAGTAAACAACACGAGAAGATATGTTTTTTTTCTGATGGCGAGTTTATTCGCGCGCATGTAGCCGTGTATACAAAGAAAATGTTCCTTTAATTTGCGTTTTCTTATAAGATAAACCAAATAGGATACAATCTCCGGTTTGATTAATGATGGAAATTATTATCACTATGTGGTAAATTGACAAACATGAGAAAAATCTTTAATTATTATTTGTTTGTGTATGTCAGCAACTGGAAATAACAACAACAACAACAACAACAACAACAACAACAATAATAATAATAATAATAATAATAATAATAATAATAATAATAATAATAATAATAACAATAACAACAACAACAACAATAATAATATGCAGGATCAAGCTGGAAATACCATATTCAAATGTACAAATCTTTACCTATGCAGTTGTTATGCAATACGTGTTTTATAGTGATATAATTTCTATATTAAAACCAAATTTGCATTTAAATCTTTTAGTACACGTGACAACAAAATTTAAAAACCCCGATTTTTGAAGGTCTAGTCAAAGTGGTAATAAGATTTGTTAGTTTGATATTTTATAATTATTTTTATCCAAATTTGGATAAAATGCCGATATCTTAAAGCTGCATAAAGTTTTCCAAAGAAAAAATTAAAATGGTGCTAATCTAATTAATGATGTTCCTAATAAACAATGTTACATTTGGTTCAAAAGCTCGAATAAATACAGAAATTACAGTATTTACCCAGCGAGATGCAGCATTTGTGATCTAATATTAGAACATGGTTACGTCAATTAATGCAATCTGTCATGTTTCACCTTCCTTGCCGAAGGTCGGTGGTTTTCTCCGGGTACTCCGGTTTCCTCCACCAAACCAGAACTGACCGCCTCGAAATAAGTGAAAGAATCTTGACTGGGGCGTAAAACACCATTACTCCACTCCACTTCACTCCATGTTTCACCTTCGATTCTAGGGTTTTTCCGTACATCCGTGCGCATGCTCCAAGCTCATAATCACTGACCAACCCAGAGGATTCTGTTTATTTACAGCTAAAAGAAATGAAATTTTAGAAAATAAATGTCACGGATCGTGATTAGAGGATATCTATTTTTTAAAAAATATATTTTTAGATAAAAAAAAAAAAATCTGAAAATTGAAAAACTTTATGCAGCTTTAAAGTTCAAGAGAAGACCTTGGTCTGTATGACTTAACGCCTTCAGATATTTCTTATATAGTTCTATATACATGTATATTAGTATAGTATTCAGTTTTTCCACAGACTTGGTAATCAGCCTTATTTACGTTTCATTAAGAATACCTCTATATAGATGTGCAAGGATATATCGTGACAATATGCTTAATTACACCTTACTGCCGCGAAGAAAAAACATTAAAGTAATACAGTACATTGACGATTTTTAACATTTACTGACGGATAATGGACACGTTTATGTTATACAAATATTCTAAGATTTTCAATTTTAGTACAAATGTGTCATGTCGGCTGATTTTGAATTCCTGTTAAAATAATGCGTTCAAAATCAGCACATGACAACTTAGTAATACTTTACAAATCAAATATAAAAACTGTCATGTCTTATATTTGAAAGGTGATAACAAGAAATCCAATGAGTTTGATAAGATCAGCTAAAAATAAATTGTTGCTAATTGAAATGCTTCAGTTCAAAAATAAAAATGGCTGTTTGTTTTTTGTAGATTGCTTGAACTAAATTAATAAAATGATAAAACTGTGTAACAAAAACCAAAAATAGCAATAGTTTCAAAATTATTAAAACAATATTTCCGTGGCAACAATTTATTGTTTTTTTTAACTTTTATAGTTTTCCCGAAATTAGTCAAAAAATGTAAACTTGACAAAAATATTACATTTAAAGGAAAAACAACTCTGATAAGAATCATCATATAGATACAAAACTATTACCGCCCATGTAGCAATAATGTTTAAACTGGTCATTTGTTTCGTCTTACAGAAGGATATTAGACCATATAACGGATCCCTAGCGGCCTATAGGTGGTAAATATGTCTTTCGGCTTCATTTCTCGTTTATAAAATACAGCTATACACTCAAATATTTATCAATAGAAACAGAGAAATCAGACCGACATTTTTGTTCCACTATTGTTATTAATGGAATGGATGAATGCGTTATATACAAAATTTCTCAGGTAATAGCTTCATTAATAGATAATATTTAAACCCCCCAATATACTTTGATCTGGTGTTACCTTCCATCATACTACTTGTAATTATAAAGGAATTAGGAAAAATATCCCAGCGGTACGACGAAAACCATTTATTTAACAGCAAGTATCCTAATGTATGGATTAAGCAAATTAAGCACAACAATTCTATCTTCCCTGCAGCTGTGGTGTATTAAATACAGTCAACCTGCCTTAAATGCCACCTCTCTATAAGGGCCACCCTGCTTATAAAGGCCAATAAAATTCTATCCAGAGCTGTTCTTTATTCATATTATTTGAACTGTATATAAAGGCCATCTGTTCATAAAGGCCACTTTTACTGATTCCCATGGGTGGGCCTTTATAGACAGGTTTGACTAATATTGTGACTGAATTGCTATGATATATTGTGATCATGTGCAACTTTGTATCTTTTTTATTTTGATAAAATTAAAAAATCTGCACATGCCAACCATTTCAATACTTTTTTTGACCTATAGTTGACCTTAATTTTACATTTATTATGAGGTTCAACGGTATACTTAGTGATAACAGATGTTATTTGTAATAGGAAGCCATTACGAAGTTCCCCAAACGAAGCAATGAAATTTTTTGTTTTAAATAATTCAGTTTATTTGAAACAATAACTGGAAATTGTAAAATATGTATTTAACTATGGCAATATAAATGTTGTTTATTTAATTACCATGTGTTACCTTACTAACAGTTTCAACAGTAACTGCTTAATAAAAATGTGTTTTTGGAGGGGGCTTAAACTCAGGACAAATATAGCTCTTGTTTATTCAAAACACTATATTATTTGAAAAAGACCTTTGTATTATGTACCTACAAAGTTTCAACATTAACTGACAAGTATTAAGGAAAAAGTAACTGTGAATAAAAAGATAACACTCCCCTGTCACGTGGCACATTTTAATTGCTAATTTTGAATCTATCTATCCACCCACCCACCCACCCATCCATCTATCTAATCTATCTAGCTAGCTAGCTATCTAGCACGAAGCAGTAGGGTAGAGGTCAATAAGGATTGTGATTTTGTTCCTCCAGAAAAAAACTCCAAACAAATAACAAGAGATTAAACAGGTTTTGGTGAATTTTATGAAGTAATAGAAGACGAAGATTTTATTTTAGATGTTGACTTCTGTGACGTTATATCTGGTATATAAAATATCTTCAAGGTTAACATCTTCAAAATATTCATGGTAGTTTAAAAACCTCTTACATAAAATTTCCGTTACTTAAATATGACGAATGTAAAGTTTAGGTTAGTTTTTAAAATAATTAAGATTTCAATATTCTTTTTTAAGTTCACATTAGGTTTGTGGTTAGCTGACGTTTGTTTTTCCATAACATTTAATTTTAAATAATATACTTTAAAGAGTTGATAACAATGAAATGCAATGTGAAGGAAATATATGTAGAACAAGTCCGGTACGTCGCCATGCCTTTACCAACTTTGGTTACAATGACATGTATTGTAAAAACACGAAACAAATACATTGATATTTCTTAAGATATAAAAAATCATTTATAAGTATTTTGTTAACTAACTTCCGCAAAAATGTATGATTACATGTTTATTTACAAAATTCACTCTGAGTTTGTTGTTTCTAATGGCGGTTCTAAT
Source organism: Tegillarca granosa (assembly GCA_029721355.1). NCBI lineage: Eukaryota > Metazoa > Mollusca > Bivalvia > Arcoida > Arcidae > Tegillarca > Tegillarca granosa. Next base: position 1,302,414 of record CM056607.1, on the reverse strand, counting down.
ATGCATGATGTATCAACACGCAGATCATTAATCTCCAATGTCCTAAAAAATAGTTTTATAGTTTTGTTTCTTTTGATGTAAATGCATTATTTATTAGTTTTAAGAGATTGTGTTTATATTCATAAGTCACGTGGGCATAGAAATTCTCTTACAACAAAACGTGAATATCGGAAACAATTGAAACACATTTAATTACAAGATTGCATGATAACACACCCTGTCGTAATGAAAGGTTTAAATTACTGACACAATTTCAGACCGTATTGTAAGACTTACTGACATGCAAACCATTACGGCGAATGAATTTCGCTAGTTTTATTTCGTGGTAGTAAAAAACCCAAAACCTAGTGCTTGTAACTTGTAATTATTTAAAAAAAATTAAAAAAAAAAACCAAAAAAAAAAAAAAAAAAAAAAAAAAAAAAAAAACACAAAACAAAAAAACCGCAAAATAGTATTTTCTTTATCTCATTTGCACGAAATGTTTTACCCTGAGAGCATAAATGATATTCCAGTATTTCTATTAAAAAGTCTGCTTAACGTACAAGACATTGGTGGCGATATCTTAGAGATGGTTGACCAATCAGTCTCTCAAGATATGTCAGACTTTACAACTGATTTAAAGAAACCACAGGTAAGGTGTCGCAAGTCTACTTCGACTAAGCTCTGACTGAAAGAAGCCACAACCTATGTGTCGCAAACAAACTTTACATCTCGTCTGAATTAAGAAAGACAAAGCTCGCTTGTCGCAAGAACTTTGCGACTCATGTCTGGCTTGATAAAAGCGCAGTTTGTGTGTTACAAATTCCTTACCAAGACTCTAGTCCGATTTCCAGCTCGTGTGTCGCAAATCGACTAAACTACTTGAGTCTGACTTTAGGATGCTGCAGTTTGTGTATCGCGAGTCGAGTCTGGCTTTAGGATGCTGCAGTTTGTTTATCGTGCGTCGAGTCTGACTTTAGGATGCTGCAGTTTGATTATAGTGCGTCGAGTCTGACTTTAGGATGCTGCAGTTTGTTAATAGCGAGTCGAGTCTGACTTTAGGATGCTGTTGTTTGTTTATCGCGAGTCGAGTCTGGCTTAAGGATGTTGCAGTTTGTTTATCGTGAGTCGAGTCTGACTTTAGGATGCTGAAGTTTGTGTATCGTGGGTCGAGTCTGGCTTAAGGATACTGCAGTTGGTTTATCGCGAGTCGAGTCTGACTTTAGGATGCTGCAGTTTGTTTATCGTGCGTCGAGTCTGACTTTAGGATGCTGCAGTTTGTTTATCGTGAGTCGAGTCTGATTTTAAGATGCTGCAGTTTGTTTATCGTGCGTCGAGTCTGACTTTAGGATGCTGAAGTTTGTTTATCGTGAGTCGAGTCTGACTTTAGGATGCTGCAGTTTGTTTATCGCGAGTCGAGTCTGGTTTAGGATGCTGCAGTTTGTTTATCGTGCGTCGAGTCTGACTTTAGGATGCTGCAGTTTGTTTATCGTGCGTCGAGTCTGGTTTAGGATGCTGCAGTTTGTTTATCGTGCGTCGAGTCTGACTTTAAGATGCTGCAGTTTGTTTATCGTGCGTCGAGTCTGACTTTAGGATGCTGCAGTTTGTTTATCGTGAGTCGAGTCTAACTTTAGGATGCTGCAGTTTGTTTATCGTGAGTCGAGTCTGACTTTAGGATGCTGCAGTTTGTTTATCGTGAGTCGAGTCTAACTTTAGGATGCTGCAGTTTGTTTATCGTGAGTCGAGTCTGACTTTAGGATGCTGTTGTTTGTTTATCGCGAGTCGAGTCTGACTTTAGGATGCTGCAGTTTGTTTATCGTGAGTCGAGTCTGACTTTAGGATTGTGCAGTTTGTTTATCGTGAGTCGAGTCTGACTTTAGGATGCTGCAGTTTGTTCATCGCGAGTCGAGTCTGACTTTAGGATGCTACAGTTTGTTCATCGTGCGTCGAGTCTGACTTTAGGATGCTGCAGTTTGTTCATCGTGCGTCGAGTCTGACTTTAGGATGCTGCAGTTTGTTTATCGTGCGTCGAGTCTGACTTTAGGATGCTGCAGTTTGTGTATCGTGCGTCGAGTCTGACTTTAGGATGGTGCAGTTTGTGTATCGTGCGTCGAGTCTGACTTTAGGATACTGCAGTTTGTGTATCGTTAGTCGAGTCTGACTTTAGGATGCTGCAGTTTGTTTATCGTGAGTCGATTTTAAGACTCCTATGTGACTTGAGACAGCCGCAGTTTGTGTATCACAAGCCGATTTAACAATCAAGAATATCTTGAGGAATTCACAACTAATGTGTCTCAAATCCCCTTTGCGATCACGTTTGACTTCAGGATGCCACAGTTTGTGTATCGCAATTCAATTTTGCATCTCACGCCGTACCTAAAGAAGCTCAGTTTTTGTATCGCAATTAAATTTTGCATCTCACGCCATACCTAAAGAAGCTCAGTTTGTGTGTCGCAAGTTGACTTTACAAGTCACGCCCGACTTGAAAAAGTCAGAGTGTTGTATGTCGACTTCACTGCTAAAGTCTGACTTAGGGGAGCTAAACTGACTTCCGACGAAAGAGATATATAGATGTTGAAATTCATATCAATATAACATCAGTAAAACTTACCAATAAAAAGGAATCACTAAAGGTATTACTACTCCAAACGGCATGATTTTGTCCGGTTTTATAATATCATAACATATCAGTATATAACTTTAAAGTGTAATTAAATATCCTAGCTTAATGTATTTTTATTTAAAAATTCCATACTGTAAATGCTTTGAAATTTTCTCATTTACTTTATTACACTTGTATTGAGACAACATATTACCTTAATGAATACTGCTGTATAAGGCCATCAGCACAACACACAGGCAAAATTTCTGCACTTTCGCCTACAGATGGCGACGTCTCGATATAAGGAAAATATTCTTGACTGGGACGTTAAACACCATTACTTACCTCAACTCTTTCTTAAACCCATTATTGTTTTAACATAATATTACTTGTAATACAATGCGCAGTATTTGAACCAATATGTTTGAAAACAAAAACGTCCGATCGATTTCATATAGAGATGTCAAAGACGTTTCCAGAATTAGGATAAGCCGTAGCGGTTCACGTGTTTATTTTTGTAACTTACTAATCAGATTGCATGTTACAAACTGTTTCATCTGCGTTATCTTGACGTTTTATTTGCATCAAGATCAGATAATTTAATTGGACGAATAAATGAGTGAGTAATTTACATTTTATAAGTGGATTTATTTTATTTTCGTGTTGTGTAGCCTACAGAAGTTACAATCGGATAAAAACATACTGATTGTTATTGTTTATTATATAAAGTAGTTACGCCAAATCAGAAATGTTGAGCATGTACTTGAATGTATTGCGCTCTCTTAGACTTAACAAAACTATAGTGTTTGAGATAATTGAGGTGATGATTCTTCAAGCATCTTTATAAAATTGCAAGTAGATCGCCACGGAATGAAAAAAAGAGCATGAATTTTCGTGAAATTAGTTTAAGCATTTGTCTACGCGTCGCCCTCTATATAACAATTGTTGTAATAAAGAACCATACAATGCATATACATAAGATACATTTGGTTCAATGTACAATAACGTTGTAAAGGTTTCATCTAAAGGAATTGAGATTTTTATGTCAACATTTTTGTTGGCATTTAATTCACATCGTTAAACAGCGTAGGAACGCGTTGAAAGATGTCAAAAACCTGATTTTTTTTTTAAAAACAAAAAACTTGCACAGCACATTAACTTGTGTA
>CM056607.1:1231166-1298566 GCA_029721355.1 Tegillarca granosa | reverse complement strand
TTGTCATGAACCCTGAAAAACAAAAACATACTTCCTAAATTATTCAAAAAAAAAGAAATCCTAATTGGGGCCTCTGTGGCCGAGTGGTCTAAAGTGTGTGCATACAGATCACATCACCGCTTAGCGAAGAGATTTAAATCCCACTCTGGACAGATCCTAATTTGAGAAAAATTGTCAGTTTCCTTGCCAAAGGTCGGTGGTTTTCTCTACCATTTCAGAACTGACAACCTCAAAGTAAGTGAAGAATCTTGACTGGGGCGTAAAGCACCATAATTACTCCACTCTCCACTCATAATCCAAATTCTGTACTTATTTTTGTAGCATGGGTAGAGGGAAATGTCAACAAAGAAAACTGGCATACATGTAGTTTGTAGGCAACTCTTACTTCCACTGCTTATCGAATAGCAAGATCTCATGCTTTTCTGTAAAATTACATTAATCTTTAAAAATTGTATTTAAAAAAACTATTTTCCATAATCAATGGAAAAAATCTTTCAAAAAACTTTGCAGATGAAAAATTTGTGACAAGACTTTAATTTGTGATTGTGTCATTATGTAACTGAAAGGTCATTAGGAAAAATTTTACCTGTTGAGATCTTCATGTAAGCCATCTAGAAGAAAACTTAGTAATTCTTGAGAATCATGCTGTTGAAAACCATTAAACCGGGGTGCATATTTCCCAATGGTCCACTGAAATAGAGAAAACAAAAAGTGTGAGAATCATGCTGCTGAAAACCATTAAATTAGGGTGCATATTTCCCAATAGTCCACTGAAATAGAGAAAACAAAAAGTGTGAGAATCATGCTGCTGAAAACCATTAAACCGGGGTGCATATTTCCCAATAGTCCACTGAAATAGAGAAAACAAAAAGTGTGAGAATCATGCTGCTGAAAACCATTAAATAAGGGTGCATATTTCCCAATAGTCCACTGAAATAAAGAAAACAAAAAGTGTGAGAATCATGCTGTTGAAAACCATTAAATTAGGGTGCATATTTCCCAATAGTCCACTGAAATAGAAAAAACAAAAAGTGTGAGAATCATGCTGCTGAAAACCATTAAATTAGGTTGCATATTTCCCAATAGTCCACTGAAATAGAGAAAACAAAAAGTGTGAGAATCATGCTGTTGAAAACCATTAAATTAGGGTGCATATTTCCCAATAGTCCACTGAAATAAAGAAAACAAAAAGTGTGAGAATCATGCTGCTGAAAACCATTAAACCGGGGTGCATATTTCCCAATAGTCCACTGAAATAGAGAAAACAAAAAGTGTGAGAATCATGCTGTTGAAAACCATTAAATTAGGGTGCATATTTCCCAATAGTCCACTGAAATAGAGAAAACAAAAAGTGTGAGAATCATGCTGTTGAAAACCATTAAAATAGGGTGCATATTTCCCAATAGTCCACTGAAATAAAGAAAACAAAAGTGTGAGAATCATGCTGCTGAAAACCATTAAACCGGGGTGCATATTTCCCAATAGTCCACTGAAATAGAGAAAACAAAAAGTGTGAGAATCATGCTGTTGAAAACCATTAAATTAGGGTGCATATTTCCCAACAGTCCACTGAAATAAAGAAAACAAAAAGTGTGAGAATCATGCTGTTGAAAACCATTAAATTAGGGTGCATATTTCCCAATAGTCCACTGAAATAGAGAAAACAAAAAGTGTGAGAATCATGCTGCTGAAAACCATTAAATTAGGGTGCATATTTCCCAATAGTCCACTGAAATAGAGAAAACAAAAAGTGTGAGAATCATGCTGCTGAAAACCATTAAATTAGGGTGCATATTTCCCAATAGTCCACTGAAATAGAGAAAACAAAAAGTGTGAGAATCATGCTGCTGAAAACCATTAAATTAGGGTGCATATTTCCCAATAGTCCACTGAAATAGAGAAAACAAAAAGTGTGAGAATCATGCTGCTGAAAACCATTAAATTAGGGTGCATATTTCCCAATAGTCCACTGAAATAGAGAAAACAAAAAGTGTGAGAATCATGCTGTTGAAAACCATTAAATTAGGGTGCATATTTCCCAATAGTCCACTGAAATAAAGAAAACAAAAAGTGTGAGAATCATGCTGTTGAAAACCATTAAATTAGGTTGCATATTTCCCAATAGTCCACTGAAATAGAGAAAACAAAAGTGTGAGAATCATGCTGTTGAAAACCATTAAATTAGGGTACATATTTCCCAATAGTCCACTGAAATAGAGAAAACAAAAAGTGTGAGAATCATGCTGTTGAAAACCATTAAACCGGGGTGCATATTTCCCAATAGTCCACTGAAATAGAGAAAACAAAAAGTGTGAGAATCATGCTGCTGAAAACCATTAAATTAGGGTGCATATTTCCCAATAGTCCACTGAAATAGAGAAAACAAAAAGTGTGAGAATCATGCTGCTGAAAACCATTAAACCGGGGTGCATATTTCCCAATAGTCCACTGAAATAGAGAAAACAAAAAGTGTGAGAATCATGCTGCTGAAAACCATTAAACCGGGGTGCATATTTCCTAATAGTCCACTGAAATAGAGAAAACAAAAAGTGTGAGAATCATGCTGCTGAAAACCATTAAATTAGGGTGCATATTTCCCAATAGTCCACTGAAATAAAGAAAACAAAAAGTGTGAGAATCATGCTGCTGAAAACCATTAAATTAGGGTGCATATTTCCCAATAGTCCACTGAAATAAAGAAAACAAAAAGTGTGAGAATCATGCTGCTGAAAACCATTAAATTAGGGTGCATATTTCCCAATAGTCCACTGAAATAAAGAAAACAGTAAAATCACAAAAATGATATAGAGACTGAAACAAAACAGGGAGAATAAAAATGATTTTTTTGAATTATGAACAACAGGATTCGTAAAGGTTTTCTCTTTGTTACATGTATTAAAACAGAAATGTATAAACATGTATAATACTGTATTTGAATTTCCCAGTGATAATAGGTATAAATATCAGATATAGTAAAAAAAACAACTTACTCTTAATTTAAGAGGTGCTATAGTTTTAGATGTGCCACTCCACAAATCTTTTACTAATTCTCCATATCTTTGAGCTATGTGTCCCTTCATTCCTAATGGGTTTGTTCTGTAATAAAATAATTAGAGTTTATGATAAGATATAACAAGAAAGTGACTGTTTTACACCTAGAAATCTTACAGGGAAACACTAATGTTTTTATGAAAAGCTAACAGACTGAGACAGAATTATCTACTCTGTGAAAATATTCTTTTTGTTCTGTAACAGTTAAATATTGTTTATTAAAACACACTAACACCACAGATACCAGTCCATTTCAGTACAAATCCACAATTTGCCTAATGCCACTGACACCAATCCATTTCAGTACAAATCCACAATTTGCCTAATGCCACTGACACCAATCCATTTCAGTACAAATCCACAATTTGCCTAATGCCACTGACACCAATCCAATTCAGTACAAATCCACATCTTGCCTAATGCCACTGACACCAATCCATTTCAGTACAAATTCACAATTTGCCTAATGCCACTGACACCAATCCATTTCAGTACAAATCCACAATCTGCCTAATGCCACTGACACCAATCCATTTCAGTACAAATCCACAATCTGCCTAATGCCACTGACACCAATCCATGTAAGTACAAATCCACATCTTGCCTAATGCCACAGACACCAGTCCATGTTAGTATAAATCCACATTTTGTCTAATGCTGACAACTGAGACAGAACATAATTTGTTTGCCTAAAGCAGTTTTGTGATATCTGTCGAACAGAAGATCTGACTGGCTCTCAATGTTACAAAGCAGTACATTATATGTACCTACATATAAACATCTAGAAACCACTAGCCTATAGTATCAGGTGTCCTTTCTTTCTATATAATTACCAGACAAACTGCTAATGTAACATGCTTACTGAATAAAACTTTACTTAGACATGAAATACATGTACATATACACAGTTTTAACATTAACTGACATTTACACTCTTTAAGTCCATCTAATATGTCACTTGTTAAAAACCTCATCTTAATCAGCTATTTTTATACAATGAATTAATATGTTTAGACTGACTTAACTGCTACTTACATACAGATGTCCCCCTAACAGGTGTGCCCCCGTAAAGGCTTTAAATGACTTACCTGTTCAGCTCGTAGAAGTGGAGTCCACCAGTAAAATACTGTGTTAATGGCCATGTATTAGATACACATTGTACAGCAGCATTCATAAAGCATGTATTACCAAGGTTATTTAAACCTGTAGCTCCCCTGTGGGTTGGCACTAAAAAATAAAATAGAAAAGTACTAAGATTAATTAAACCTCCCCTTTGGAAACCTCCCCTGTGGTTTGGATATAAAAGTAAAATAGGATTATCTTATCTCTTTAGGCTCATGAAGTTGAAAAAAAAGAGAGAAAAAATTCAGAAAATTAATATGAGCTTGGACGAAAGTGAAGTTTAAACAAGAACTACCAGTGAATAAGACAATCATTATTACACTATAGCAAAGTCGGCAATATACTAAGGCCTTTAACATGAACAGTGTAGCTCACCTGCACATCAATTCAACCAGAAAATTTGAGCATTATTGTTACCAAAAGATTTTGGATAGCAAAGTTCGTGATTTTGTCAAAGCTTAGACATGATTTTTTCAACTAAAACAAGCAAATTTCAAGTTCCAAATACCAATTTCAAAGGCACAGAAACTATTAGTTTCATGTAGTTAGATTCTATTGTTTGTTTATGATATTTAACTAGCATACATAATATTCCCCCTAAAATTATTATAAACAATCTGTAAAACCAATCTGAAAATGTTCCATACAGAATTTAACATACAATATAAGCTTTACCCAGAGATACAACTGATCATCAGATTGTATGATTATGCCACTTACCTTGGTCTTTTCTGCATGTTTTATTTTTAGCCAGTTGTGACATTTCCTCTGGCCAGGTTAAATCTTTATTTCGAACTAAAAAAATGAAATAAAAATGATAAGAATTCTCCTAATAAAGATGAGATACTAAGGAATTATTTTACAAACAAGTATAAATTCATACAATGTATATTAAACTTTTTCAGGTGCCTTGGTGGCAGAGAGTTCTAAAGACACCTGCTTCGAGATAACAACATCTCTCACAACTAGGTTGAAATCCTACACAAAGGCATAACTTATAGAAGTGTAAGCATAACTGCGAGCTCTTTTGTTAAAGGTCAAAGGTCAGTAGTTTTTTCCTGGTACTTTAGTTTTCTCCACTATTCTAAAAATAGCTGTCTTGAAATAAACAAAATAATCTTGATTGCAGTGTAATATATAATTACTCCATTCTATATACTTCCTATAGTGGTGTAAATCAGCATAAAAGGTAAAGCCTTTTGGCAAAGAGACTAAAAACTAAGTCATCCTCTGGAGATAGGCCATCTGATTTAAATATGTACATACTATTTATATATAAGAACATACATTCTCTATATGTACCAACTTTCTATATATGTGCCGTACAAACTTTATATATGAATATACATTCTCTATGTGTACATATTCTCTAAATACATGTATGTTAATATTGCTAAATATACTTTGTCTATATATATATATGTTTATACTCTTCATATTTGATAAATGCTAAATTTAATTGTATATAATTATATATGTACATACTTTCTTTATATATATATGTGTACATTCTGTCTCTCTCTCTCTCTCTCTCTCTCCGGAAATGGTCATATTTGCCAGACATGTCCGACAAAATACATTTTTGTCCTTTGTGAAAAATCACTTGTCGGACATTTTTAGTTAAAAATAGAATTCAGTCAATCGGACATATAAATAAATATTTTTTGTCGTCATTATTTTACTCGAGTATTGTTTGCTATCACCTGTCAACCGTTTTCAATAAATACTACAGATACAATAATTAGGCTTTTGTTTATTAATCAGTTAGAATCCATGGTCTTAATCTGTTCCTTTTGTTTCGTCGTCCGAATCCTCATTACATTTGTTGTTAAGTTGTTTATTAAGTTATCACATCGCTTGACAGACGGAAGCCATAAACAGCTGATTACCAGGGTTGTTCCTTGAAGATCATGGTCGTCGAACTATTATCAAAGAGGTTCCACGCGCATCGTATGGTCTTTGCAAACTATTTAGTTATAAATAAATAATTTTAAAAAGTCTAAATACAATCAAAGAGGTCTCAAAATGAGGTTCAGTAAAGTTTGTGTAACTTCGGAAAAACGAAAATGCACAATTGTCAATAAACAAAGATGGCCATCAACGCCGATAGTACAAAAATCAACACTATGTGGACACATGAGCCTGACCACATGTACCTAAGTAACCTCTATGTAGTAGTTAAATCCTTTTTAAAATCTATTTGATATTAAAATTAAATTCTTTTTTTTTTTTTTTTTTTTTGCTTTACACAGCATTGGTGTTCGGTTGCTTTGAAAAAATGTCCGACACCCCAGTCAAAGTTTTCCGGAGCCCTGATATATACATATCTATATATGTACATACTTTCTATAAGAAGTTGTTGATTCTCCTCTATACCACATTCTTCTACTGTTAAACCCTCATCATCTAGTAAAGTCATGTTCTACGAATAAATTAAAATCAACATTTATTAATGACAAAACATATACATGTACATATAAATCTGTTTCAATCTAACTATTTATTGAAATACTAACATACCCCTGAAAATACTTGTATCAGCTAATCAGTTCTTAAAAGATTTTAACAAATTGGGAACATCTTATAGAAGTAGTGAGAATTAGACAAATCTATGGATGGTTCGTTATCTATTCCCTGCTCATAAGACACAGCAAATCTATGGATGGTTCGTTATCTATTCCCTGCTCATTAAACACAGCAAATCTATGGATGGTTCATTATCTATTCCCTGCTCATTAGACACAGCAAATCTATGGATGGTTCGTTATCTATTCCCTGCTCATTAGACACAGCAAATCTATGGATCGTTCGTTATCTATTCCCTGCTCATTAGACACAGCAAATCTATGGATCATTCGTTATCTATTCCCTGCTCATTAGACACAGCAAATCTATGGATCATTCGTTATCCATTCCCTGCTCATTAGACACAGCAAATCTATGGATGGTTCGTTATCTATTCCCTGCTCATTAGACACAGCAAATCTATGGATCGTTCGTTATCTATTCCCTGCTCATTAGACACAGCAAATCTATGGATGGTTCGTTATCTATTCCCTGCTCATTAGACACAGCAAATCTATGGATGGTTCATTATCTATTCCCTGCTCATTAGACACAGCAAATCTATGGATGGTTCGTTATCTATTCCCTGCTCATTAGACACAGCAAATCTATGGATGGTTCGTTATCTATTCCCTGCTCATTAGACACAGCAAATCTATGGATCGTTCGTTATCTTTTCCCTGCTCATTAGACACAGCAAATCTATGGATCATTCGTTATCTATTCCCTGCTCATTAGACACAGCAAATCTATGGATCGTTCGTTATCTATTCCCTGCTCATTAGACACAGGTCCTTATCCATGACTTACATGTAAGCTGAAAGATTAGCAGAAGTTCTAGGTCCTTCTCTAGTCAATAAAAACCAAACCCCGAGTAAACAAAAAACCCACCCTTACTCATGGTCATCTTTATTTGGACATATATATGTTAAATTTTCATACTTATACTGAACAACTGTAGAATCTTATAAAAAACAACTCTGGTCCATACAGTGTTCAGAATAAACAGGTTTTTATGTACTCTAAAATCTTATTAACTAATCAGAACTTTACAAGATACATAACAACTTACATCTTCTTTATTGCCAATTTTCCAGAGTCGTGTGTCCTCTCTGGCGAGTCGTAACTTGGTGCATAAAAATTCATACACTTGTTGTAAAGTGTGTTGTTTACTGAAGGCAGCTATGTAGGCTAGATACCGTCTGTGTGTTGTGTTAGTAGCAGTTAAATTTGATACAGTGGCTACAAATGAAACATAAAAAATAAAGATGTGTAGCTAATAAGTACAAACCTACAAACAACTTCGAGCACATTAAATCTATCTGAAGTGTACTAAATCTATCTGAAGTGTACTAAATCTTAAATGTAACTTGGGATTATGAAAATAGGGTAAGTATTTAGATGATTTCTTTACTAAACGTCCTACCCTCGATGTTAATGATTAACAATTCAAAAAAATTAACCTTTCTGTAAGTAAACATTTATTTTACAATTTGAAAAAAAAATCAATATTCATACATATATACATTGATTAACGTTCCTTTGTGAGGTGATTTCAAGATTGTTAAACTAAAAATATATGATTATTGAATTTCAACATATTTTTGTCAAGATAAGGGGAAAAGGGATCAAACTGTTTTAATTCACTGACAAAAAACAATGAACTCACATAAAGCCATTCCACCAATACCAGACATCATACCAGTGAAGGTTGTCATGGGAACAGATCTCTGATTAATAACCTGATGTCGTAATAATCGTACTGTTACAGGATAAAGTTCAAGTTCTGGAATGCCATCATTACTACTTGATGTTACAACCTAAAACAATCAAATGTAAAATAAACATATGTTAAGTGTACCTGTATGCTTCTAAATCTAAATAACTAGAAGATATTTCATTCATAACCTAGTACACAGATAGTTTAATCTTATGGTGTGTGACCAACCAAGTGATGCAAAAATACAGGTAACATAAGACATGTGGTCACATAAAACAGGTTGATCTTAGGAAGACTTGTATTTATGCTATGTGTATGATATCTCTAACAAACAATCAGTATTTTTAATTTTTTTTTAAATTTTATTTTGTTTTTTTTTTCAGTAAAAACAATAAAATCATATATCCATAGTTCTTTAATTATCTTTAGAAATGAAAAATGACTGTATTTCTTTGTCAGTTATCAATGAGTTTCTTTGGATAAGAGAAACATGTATTGAGAAATTCCACATGTACCAGTATTTGGCCATTTTTGATAGGTTTTTTTTGTTTTTGTTTTTGTTTTTGTTTTTTTTAGTTTAATTAAAACACCATGGGATATTATACCTAGCTATGCTCTCAATCATTAATCAAATTTAACCCATAAACACTGCTTACCAAAATTTTAACAAATATACTGTAATTAAATACCAAACAATTAATGAAACAGGTAAAGGTGATTCATATTTATTTAGAATTCATGTTTAAATTGAAAATTGTCCATTCCACTCAGTGAGGATGATGGGAAATTGAATTTTACCACCTAATGACTATATATGACGCCCTGCTATTTCCCAAAAGGACAGTTAGGAGAAGCCCTAGAGAAATCAAAAAGTTTTTCAAATTTTACTTAATTTATTAATTGATGTTGAAATAATTATCATACCTCAACTTAATCACAAAAGTCTCCAGAATAAGATTCTAATTTGCAAATTCAAATCCAGAGTCTAACATCTACTTTAATTAACAGGTAAATCCACAATTCAGGTAAAAAATTTGAAATATTGTTTTGTAAAATTTGTAGAATTTCTCTATCCAGCATACTTTACACCTGCGTTTATTGCCAGGTAGCTTGACATGGATGTGTGGAGCAATCTGACTTATAATAGCTAATGCAGCCCAAGTTTATCTAAATGCTGTCCTTTTTTCTGCTTGTACAACTCCCAATAAGTTCAGTACCAAGTTAAAGAATAAAATCTAAATATACACGTCAAAAGTCTTAACAACTCTTTGAATAGTCAAAATTTTTAAAAGTATCATGGGATAGGAAGATTCTAAGTAGAAAGTGTGAGAAATTTGAAAAGTCGTCACATGTCTTTATTGGGGGTATGCGCAAGGGCGTCATATGTAGTCACTAGGTATTGAGGTATGGGGAATACTAAGTGGTAAAGAGTTAAACCTGAGGTCATAACAATACTTACATTAACGGTCATGCAATGGAAAATTTATATGCTACAATTTTTCCTATGACACAAATGACCAGTAAAACAAGATAAAGATGTAAATTTTATAATGAAAAATTGATGTTAGTTGCATGACAGGGGGTCATAAAGTTGAAATAAACAATATGATAAAACTAATCAGGAGGAAGAAATATGGCAGATAAGGCAAGAGATTGTTATATACAGCTGGTTGCTGTCACAAATTTGTCTACATTTGAGTTAATTAAGAACAGAGATACTAACTGTTCTAGGGAGTGGGATGTTCCCTCCATACCAGACAGACAAGGCTCTCCATACAGCTTCAGGGACCAACTCAAAATCTTTTCCTCTCACTAACATTGTATCCTTCCTCAATCTTCCACCTTCGTTTGTTAATGTCATGACCTACAAACACAGAAACAATGATTATTAATACAGAAACAATGATTATTAACAACTAATTAAAAATAGAGAAAAATTGAGTTAAAATTACATACAGCTATATAATATAATAATCTGTTTCAATTTATTTTTAAACGTTTCAAAATTTAAGTTTGTTTTTATGAGGTGAATACAATGTAAATAGAATGGAGAAGTCTCTGTCATTTCTGCAATACATAAACAGCAGTTATACAGATACATATGTATGAATGTAACATACATATTATATTCAATGTATATATGTAATGAACTGATAACATTGTAAATTAAATGTTGATATGTAGAATGTTTTAGTTTTTCAGTTTTGCATTTCAACTTTAAGGTTCAATAGGCAGGGGTTCTGTTGAGGTCTGAAAAATACGGAATCTTATAATTTACTGTGTACTCATCAAAACAGGTTCACAGATAAAAACTGATTTGTTTACTTAATGGAGCCTGTCTAACATTGTGTCATTTATATGTGCATGTATAGCTTGGCTTCACTATAAGAAAACTGAAAAATCTTGCACTGCAGTTACTGTAATAATAATGCTGAGTAGACTTGAAGTGTTAGCTTGATTTTTTTTCTTCCAATACTACTTAAAATATAACCTGCATAGTTATGGAGATTTAGTCACTTGCTATGGAATGCACAAAGGTATACTGTAGATTTCATAGTGACAGACTAGATAACATCTCCAATCAAACTTGGGATAATAAGCAACTTTGTTCACATAATTAGTTATGGTTTTGGTTCAACAAAAATTTTTTTGAACTTCAAGAAGTCTTAATTATTTAAAAAGCAGTTGATCATGTCACGTGCACGCTACGTGTGTGTGTGTGTGTGTGTGTGTGTGTGTGTGTGTGTGTGTGTGTGTGTGTGTGTGTGTTTACAATTAATGCATAAACTCACCTTGTATGTATTTGTGACTAAGAGTGGACTGTTATCTATTGCTCCCGGTTTCTGTGGACCAGAGTTTGACACCTGAACCACCTTTTTACTTAACTTTGGTGATTGACTAGGGCTATTATTAGACACAACACTATCCACTGGTTGTAAACAATGTCTTAATGAGCTATTACAAGCAGCACTACTAGCTCTCGGTAAAGTTTGTGACGAAACATGACTAGGAGATCCGCCATTAACAACTGGTTCTGTGTTACGACCTTTATTGACTACATTCACTACCACAACAGAATTGTCGTCCCAGGGTAAGGATTTTGATTGGTTCTTTTGTTTGGTTATTTTGTGATGATATAAGGAAGTAGGATCCAACGTGTGGAATTTATCCGAGACAGAATGTTCCATACTGCCATTCATTGCACCATTTAACTGAAATACAAAGAAAAAAACAGAAACAATAGATAAATGATTATTAAATATTTCAACAATAAGAAAAAAAATGTTGAATTCTTATTTTTGTTTTAAATTCAACAGAGATTTTTCATTTCTAAAAATATAAGACATTTTTGTAAAATCTAATATCATGGAAGTAATAGTCACATGAAACTGGGAGTGGCTGCTATGGGCTATGGTCAAGTTTGTTAAGGTTCAAAGGTGTCAAACCATTGTCTGAAATATAAGTAAATCCTTTACCTTAAGATTCCAATCAACAAAACTCTTCTGATACATCAAATATACACTGTATTCACAGTTACACTTAAATAAGTACTACAATATTAATATCAAAATTCTTTAGAACACTGAAAGGAAGACAACTTTGGTAGACAAACAGACAGATGGACAGACTTGATCCGAGACATAATTACTTACAGGTGAGGTAACATATTCTTTCCAAGTATTCCACCATTGTATAGATATCAAATACCAAACTTGACCAACTTTAAATGATTTCTTTGATTCCCTGTCTAACCACTGTCTAAAATTCATTTTTAAAAAATCAAAAGTTTGTTATATTTCATATAAAAAGACAACAAAAAATAATAGTGTAAGTAACCTAAATCAAATTATGAAACAATTGTTCATTAAGGTACAGACATACATGTATGTTGGAGATTAAATTGTCACTTTAATCTACCAAGCCAAAAACAAACAAACCCTGACCAAAAAAAACCACTGTTGGATGTATTTGATTCTAGTCACCACCACTACAATCATCATCATCATCATCATCATCATCATCATCAATCATCATCATTCCATCATCATCATCATCATCAATCATCATCACCATCATCATCATCATCATCAGCATCACCATCATCACCATCATCATCATCAATCATAATAATCTCATCATCAGTCATCATCATCTCATCATCATCAATCATCATCATCATCATCATCATCATCATTAGTGTTCAGCTAACACAAGGAAAATATGCACGTTCCAGGTATTTCATGTGAAGAAAGCACTCTTAAAACCTTCCTGCCCAGAAAGATATTGAATCTAGATTCACATTCACAAAAGGTTACCTGATAATATTTATATAATAATAATAATAATAATAATAATAACGATAAAACTTTTAAAGGTATTCTAGATTACAGTGTTCACCTTTTAAATTACATATAACATAATATGTTTACAATTATGATAAAAATCATATAGACAGTTATACAATATTTTTCTAAACAATGATTTGTTGTATTTAACATTTTTATTACTGCATATATACAATCTATTAATCTGATTTGTCTCTTATTTCTAAAGCCGTAATGACATATTTATATACAGAGCTGACATTCTAAATGTTACCTTATAATATTTCCTTCTTCCTCTATAGTTTGTGGTTTCAAACCCATCACTATGTGACATATCTGGTCAAAAATATACAACAAACATAACATTACCAAACAAGCCAAAATCTGTAGTACAGTAATAATTTTACTGCAATAACTGACAAAACAAGTTTACCGTATGGTAACCATGGATACACAGGTAACATTACACTACTATAGTTTATTTGCTGTGTTGTGTTGAATAAAAAGTGAATACAACCTTTTTATGTTAAATACACTATTACATGTTTATAGACACTCTGTAAAGGTCAAATAAACAAGATATAATTGACGTGTTTATTCAAATCTAGGTCATGAGAAAGGACATAGTGACCTATCTTATTAATTATGGGGTAGATTCCATACATCAATTTGTATAATATTGAAAATCAAGTACACAATTGAAAATAGAAAAAGCATAACTCAAACAAAGAAAATTTGGTCTTGCAAGTCAATTAATTTTTGAAACACAGAAAGTACTTGAATGATCTCTGTATATTGATATATATACATGTAAAATGTTGGGTCAATAATCTATGGAAACACGACACAAGTTAAAACTTATTCACACGTCTATATCGTACCTGACTAAGTAAATCTAGGAAATCATTAGCCAATGTGTTGTTTACTGTCCATACCAGATACTCTTCCATAGTTATACACCCATCCTGATAAAATAAAACACAGATGTATAGTAAGGCAATGAGTAATAGGAGGTTTGGGTATATATACATGTAGCTGAGTTGAGTATTGTTACTTTACACCCCTGTCCAGTTCTTTCACTTGTATTGTGCTAGTCAGTTCTGTGACGGTGAAGGAAACTGGAGAGCCCAACAAAATCAATGATATTTGGCAATCAAACTGATAAACTTTCTCACACTAGGGTTAGACCAAGTGGTATTTGAACCTATGCAGTGAAAGGCATCTTGATTTGTAAGTGCTCATTTTAGACCACTTGGCCACCAAAGCCCCTAATTTATTTTAAATAACTTTGAATGAGTCATTCCAATAGTATATAAACATGCTGTTCCTATTAAATTTCTATATGTCTCTCCCAGAATAAGTTTTTTGGTTAATTAAACCAGTAATTATCCATGTTTCACTGGCATGAAATGAACAAGAGTATAAAACATTCACTTTGATGGCAGCTTTGTGACATTTAATGTTTTGTTCAAGGACACACTATGCAGCCTGAACCCATGATCCTTAAATCTAAAGTTTTAACCGATCAGCCATATGTCTCCATGTTGCAGCCACATGACTAATGGAAAAATCTTGTTGTTTAAGAGAAATTATTCCAGAAATAATATGCATAAATCTGTGTATCTGTGTGTATGATAAAAACTTATCTACCTTGTCACCATCATGACATGCTAAGATTTCTTTAGCTATCATTTCAGGATCCATCTTATAAAATACATCTGCATCCTGTAAAATAAGAAGATAAAATTAGGTAAATATATTTACTATACTTTTCACTAGCTGTATTGCTTTATTTTCCCTTTTTTGACTATTTTGAAATTGCAGATACATGTACTATCTGTACATCTGAACATCAAATATTTAAACAAAAATGTGAGATTAAGTAGAATAAAGAAACAAAATTTACAGGTATCAGTATTAGAAACTGTGAAATTCAAACCAGAGTAAATTTATAACCTGCATAAAAACAATTTTACAGGGAAAAAAAGTGTTAAATAAATCTGTAAGAACCAAAAACCTGTGAAAGCAAAATTCTTGTTTAGGAAATTACAGACGGGTATAATTGTAATTTTGTATTTTAAGATATATTTTATTGCATATTGTACTGATATTGTGCAGTGTTCTTGAAAAATTGAAACTGAATAATCTTATAATCTGAATCAATATAACAAATTTTATACTGATATTGTGCTCTTGTACTATAATTGTATCTATATACATGTATAATCTGTTCGAGTGTTTTATCTTAGCATACCATCTCCATTTTAGGTCTGTTTTCATGAGTAACAAGCACTAAACATTCCACCATATCCTTAAGCTCATCCTGACTTAACTTGCCATCATGATTTGTGTCAAACACCTTAAAACAAACTGTAAAAATAATAATAATAATAATTACACATTCTTAAAATATTTCTTCTTCAATCAAGAGGTACCTGTTCATATATTACAGACCCTAGATCTCAGATTTTCCAAGCAAACCATTCATCGTACTTATTGGAAGAAAATATTCCTTTGGCACTTTAAAGATGCATTAAGTTTTCCAAGGAAAAAATTTAAACAGTGCTGATCTAATTATGATGTTCCTAATCAACAATGTTACATTTGGTTCAACGATAAAAGATGGAATAAATACAGATGTAACAATAATTTCTCAGCGAGATGTAGCATGTGGGATCTAATATTAGAACATGCTTACATCATGAAAAAAACGGGTCATTTAAACACAACTTACAAAAAGGTGAAATATGATAAATTAAACATAGAACTTCATTGAATTTGCCATTTGTGACTTAGTGAGGGATACATAACACCATTGCGAATACATCTGGATATTAATGACATAATGCTTGTCCCGTCAGTTTTTTACTTGTCTGGATGAATGGAAGAGCTCTTTAAGCCCTATCTATGAAAACTGGAACAAAGTTGTTGATGTTGTTGTTGTTGTTATAGTAGTAGTAGTAGTAATGTTGTTTCATATCACATCAGCAATATTTCAGCTATTCCCAACAAAGCAAGGTTATTGATCTCTATGGATTAATTTATGAAGCAGTTGTGTATGTGTGCAAGTGAGCCTGCTGTGTACTAGTACACAATTAAAGTGACTTTTTGGTAAAGGGTTAGCTCACCAATTCAGTATGCACAAAAGAATATCAATACTCTCCAGTCCATTATCCTGGCACAGGTTGAACCAGTTGATACTCTGTCCTCTCAAAGCAGAGCACCAGGTAAGGAAGCAGTATCTCAAATTTTAAAGTCCTATGTATGAACTAGCCAGGATTCCAACCCACAACCTTCCAATCTTGTACAAGTGGACACTTTACCACTGAGCCATTTAGGTGGTCCAATACAAAAGTACAAATGTGCAAATCAAATTCAGGGATGTAACATGCATTATGATCTAGATCAAATCTGAATGACATTAAATCTCAAGTTTGAGTGAGAATTACGTTAAGCAGTCATTTACCATAAAAACAACATACATATATCGGTACAATGTGTCCATAAAAAATGATTTCTTACATTGCAAATACAAACAAATTTGAGTTTATCCCTATATTTTTGTTGTTTATCTACTTACATTTCTGTCTCTCCATAGTTGGACCTCTACAACAAGCAGATATACCACAAGCCATTTCTTTGAAGTCAATATGATTGTCACGGTTTTCATCAAAAGTCATAAATAAACCTGAAATATGAGTATCACAAACAATCAAATTATAACTTTAATAAGTAATTAGAGAAAAGCTGTCTGCCACATCAATCAGTCAATGTTCATATATTTGTTGTGATTTTGAATTCTTCAGATTCTTCCTTAAGTATACATTTAAATGATCACATCAATATTCCCCAATAAACACAAAAGACAATAATCCTACACAATTGTACATCACAGACACACAAGTACACTAATCAAAACTTGTCCATACCTACAGGTACCTTCACAAATTAAGACATGCCCACATCCACACACCTCACACACACATATTACAAATACACTGCCCAAATACACATGCACACATTGTGAGGACAATGTTAATGGGAAAACATTATTTTGTGCAAATCTAATGGAAATAAAACTTTCACTTAAACATTATGTGGTATCATATGGTATGCTAGTAATCCCTATTACTAAAATCCTTAAACACCTATAAAACCAACCAATCAACCTATTTGAAAGAAAACTCTAAGATACCTACTATACCAACCAATCAGAATCCCTGAAACAAAATTCTAATATACCTACCAAACTAACCAATAAACCTCCTTGAAACAATATTCTACTGCATATACCCAACCAACCAACCAAAGAATCAACTTCCCTGACACTGACACAACAAGCTGACATTATTATCATGATTACCTTCACAAACAGCATCAGGTATTGGTGGACAAACTAACGACCTGAATGTATCCTGATCAAACTTTCCACTTTTAGACTGAGATTTTAATACCCAGTATCTCTTCTCTAATTCACTAATATCTGTCTCTTCCACTGTAAATTGAAAATCAAAATAATTTACATAACTTATTTTCTGGTAATAATTTAGAAACATATTTATATAATAGTAAAGTTTTGTTTTGCTTTTTCACTCAATGCAGTCATACATGATTTAATTGTTGGCATAAAGTAGAAACAAACAACATGTCTCATTTGATTGGCCATTTATTTCAACTCTTGGTATGATTTGACCTTGACCTTTACACTGACATGTCATAACATAATCTTGATATGAATGAATACTTGGTATCTTGGTCAGTCTTAGTTATTTTTAATCTCTTTTATTTTGTCATGGTCACTAAAGTACATGAATTTTTTTATGATAAAGTGATCTCTATTTCATTTAACTTTTGTATTTTGTGCATATTTTTTTTAAAAAGATGGTTAAGGGTATACGTATGTGTTCATACAAAGATCCATAAAATAAAGACCATCTATATATCCTACGACAAAAGAACTAAGTGGTCTTTATATAACGTTCTTTTTAGTTGAAGGACCTTAAAAATAGTGGTCCTAATGTCTATAGAAGGGTTTAGAGTATAAGCAGGTGTTTTTATATAAGGTTGGTCAGAGGAAGATTTTGTTGTATAGACACAAAATCCTTTTTACAGAGGTGGTCAATGTGGAAGATTTCTCTGTATATAAAGATGGACATTACAGCAGATTTCCTTATTCATACTAAAGATAAAAGTGATAAAGTTTGAATACATACAGTGTGTTACTCCTGCTAATGTTTGGTAGAATGTAGGCGTGTCCGTGTCGTTTGACAAGGATATGGTTACAGGCTCCATCAACAGCCATTGCGTTATAATGGTGGCATCTGGATGCTGATAAATCCAGGAACGGAAATGTTCATACCCAACCTGGTCATTCTGAAATTAACATTAAATAAACAAGATGAACTAATTTGTATTCTATATAGAGACAAGATTTCAAAAGGAAATACAAATTTTCTTATTTGAAATTATAAACATTTAAAATTATATATTACATGTCATTACACATTCCTACAGCAAACACCAGCATAAGCTTTGTAAATATCAAAGATGAGTTCCATTAACAGAATAGGTCAGCATAGTCAAGCAATATCTCTACTTTCACAAACTTTGGAAGTCAAGTGGTTTGGGTTCAAACCTCACTCAGGATGTGGAAATTTTCTGAAATCAACTGCATCTCCTGCCTTTTAAAGAACGGTACTACATATTCTTTAAATTCAGGTCTTAACAAATTTTTCATTGTACAAATAAAATAACCTTAATAAAGCTCAAAAGCATTAATCATATATTGTCTCTTAAGTGGAAGCTTACTACACAAGCAATTAAAAAAAGACTGAAGATAAAATCAACATCTATTTTGGGTAACTTTTGTCACATGATACGTCATAAAGTTAAACAGTGGATGTAGAATCACATACAGTAATGATTTTCTGTAAATATGATGATATTTCAAGAATTTCCAACAAAAACATTTTCCATATCTTTTGCATAAATATTAGGAGGTACATTTTTGTATTGATATGTGTTTTACAGTGTGCTGGCAAACTTGAAAAGAATGTGTTGAGACAATCAAGACCTTATCTAACAATATCACCTAATGTGTTCAAATGATATGACAACTGTGACACAGAAACTAATCTCAAACTGATTGGATTGGATTAACAGTGTTTTATGTCCCGGCCAAGATTCTTTCACTTATATAGAAGTGATAAGATCTGGGATGGTGGAGGAAACCAGAATGCCCGGAGAAAACCACAAACCTTCAAGTGAACTGACAAGGATCTGTCCATGTGGTATTGGAACTTAGGCAGTGAGATACAATGTGATACATAAGCATGTGATTTAGACAACTCAGCCACCAAGACCCCTGATCTCAAACAGGGATCTCTTTGTAGTAAACTTGTTACAGATAAATTACAATTTTTTATTTAAGATTTACAGATTTTTTATTATTTTACTTACATCAGCAAACAACGTTGAAAGTGCACCAGACACCTGTCCTTCTGTTTCCAGTACTTTTCTGTCCATCTCATCTTTCTGTACATAGCTATATGTATCATCAGAATACATACCAAATACCACTATAAAAAAATCAAAAACAATACAGATCATCAATCAGAACAAGATATAGCAGATAAGAAGGTTAAAAAGCTATATGTATCATCAGAATAATTACCAAATACCACTATAAAAATAATTAACAATAATTTTGATATCCAATCACGAAATGGTAAAGAAGACTATATAGTTAGAATAAATATCCAAGAACAAGACGTTTGTCCAAAGCACTATGGCATAGGCAACCATTGAAATAGGTCAAAGGTCGAATCTCAGGCTCTAGTTTCACAATCATTCCTTCACTAAGAATTTTCTTAACCTAAATTTAGTAAATTTCAGAAATCTCTTTTAAAATTATGATTGAATATTTTTTTCACAAAACTAAATATAGATTTTATAAGCTTGCAGTAATCTTCGAAAATGACACCTTAAATTTGTGTATATCTATGAAATTATCATGATTTCAAATTTGCCAGATCCTAATAAAATTTCATCTGTCATTACAGAAACTTAACCATATTTAAACAAAAAACCTTTAAATCTATTTCTAAAATGTACGCATTTTCTTTTATTTTACACATTTCGATATAATTAATACTAGCATTTAATTCTTTCTTCTTTGGACCCCTTGGTAAGTATAACTAGTCCACATAATAAATCCTTCATGGTAAGTCCTCTAGATGTACCTCCAAATCCTTTAAATATCAGCTGAAAAAACAAACAAAATAAGTTAGAGCATTTACATAAAATTTGAAAAACTTTACAGCATTACATTTATAAAACTGCCATGTGTTTGGTAAGTGAGATACATGCAAGTCCAATGATGTAAGCAGTTTTAACTTGTAGATATAGATTTTAAGGTAAAAGAACGATTAGTGTGATTAAAATTGCATTAAAAGACATCATGCAATACACTGTACATGTATATCATTTTTTTGACATTAAATGACAACCGTGTTTGTTCTCTGACTTCACATCAATTTAACAAATTTATTTTTTGTAAACAAAATCAAGTACAGTGTAACCTGTTTATAAAGTCCACCTAGGGGACTGAGCAAAAGTGGACTTAATGGACAGGTGGTCTTTATATAGAGGGTCCTCTATATGTACGAGTAAACTTGCAGTGTTTAAAATAATTAAAAAAAGTGAAAATATGCAGCACCTATTAAAAACTTATTAATATATACATTAATAAATTTATTTTCATTTTATTTTTTAAAAACAGATTATTCAGAAATAATTATTTTAAAAAACCAAACTGTATTCAAATTTGATAAACTGTACATCAGAAAAGATTATATGGTAAAACTCTTCCTATTATATACACTTGACTAATTGTGTCTTTGTTGTCATAAGTAGTAGCAAAGGTGTCACAAATTAAACAATTATATATAAAACATAATACATAACAATGGGTATTTCTACCTTTATATCTGATGGCTTCAGTTGTTGACATGATAAGTATGACTTCATATATTTTTCTTCAAAATTTAACATAATATCAGTCAATACTGTAGTCTTTACTAAGTAGATTGTAAAACTATGTAAGTTACTACATTGTATTTAGTGTGATCAATATTTATATTAAAATTATTTATTGCCAATCTTCATACATCACAATATCAAAGAAATGTGGATGATATTTACTGCACAAAATTTGGGAAATTATAAAATTTAATAAAAAAAATTATATTAAAGAAGTGAACAGGTTCTAAAGTCATTAGGGACTGAAAAGGGTGGACTTAAATCACATTAGACAGGTGGACTTTATATAGAGGTTCATTATATAGTAAAATCCATTGGGGATACTTCAGATTGGTTGTTATAGACAGGTGGACTTTATATAGAGGTGGACTCTACAGCAGGTTATACTGTATTTAAGAACAAAATTACAGACCATTAAAATGTCACTCAAAATAATAAAATTTTTTATGCATTTTTACCCATAAAAATAAGTAAATAAACCAGTTGTCTAGCAACTTGCTATGACAACTGGTTGGTTAACTATTTTGTTAGGGAACGGAGCTTTTTTTTCATATCTAAAAATAGTAGAACTGGATACAGGTGAACTCTATTTAGAAATGTCACCATCATTGTAAGTTCTTAAAAATTTATAAGGCTACTTTAAGTAAGAGACAAAAATCACAGAAGAATCTTTTATTGGTACCCTGCTTATTAGATGGTCGTTGAAGCCCAGAGACATATACATGT
This sequence comes from Tegillarca granosa, assembly GCA_029721355.1. Lineage (NCBI taxonomy): Eukaryota > Metazoa > Mollusca > Bivalvia > Arcoida > Arcidae > Tegillarca > Tegillarca granosa. The sequence continues at coordinate 1,277,017 of CM056607.1, read as the reverse complement.
TCAATGTAAACATGCAGACCTTACCTTTGCCATTTAATCACTGTTAGATCTGTACAATTCAACTTGTCTTATATGCCCTCTATACATGTATTATTTAGCAGAACTTTTGACATTAAAAAACTAGTCCTGAGTAATTGCTTTTTGACCTGATATTAGTTTAAAAAATATTTTGTTTCTAAAATGAGCTTACATTAATTCAGTCTTTCTAACCAATAGTCTATCTCTTCTGAAACTGCTAAATGATTGTAACAAACATAAAGCAGGTACCACACAGGTTGTTATTTTTTTTTTTTTTTTTGGGGTGGGGGGGGGGGGGTACTAACACAATATGATCTAGTTAAAAATATTAAAGATTACAATGAAGCAGGCAGGTTTTAGTCATTTCAGCCGAGCAAAACTGAAGTGTTATACTGTTCAAGTTATAATCCGTCTAGATCTAGTAGGCTTATCAGTATTAAACTGGTTTTAATGATTGAGAGTTCGGTACTTTTCTATTGGATAGGAAGTCATCCCATCTCAAGTTAAACACCTAAATAATTGTTACTGATTATTTTTGCAGCTGTGTGAACAGGAGTGATGTGAAATAAAATGTCTTGTTCATAGACATACAAAACAGTCTAAGATATTAACTGATTATTCTATCATGAGTTTGTGATTTTAAACATGTATCTACATTTATCAATTGTCACAAAAGATGGGCCATAAATATCACTATTATCTATTAAAATCACAATTACTCGAAATATGCTAAAAGTTTGTAACTTATTTTGAGCATCAATTACATAAGATGACTTCAAACCCTAGGTGTCTTAACTCTGTGGGATTGGCTTGTGTCAACTACAAGTGAGCAGGAGTTTGTCCTCGTTCTTAGTCTCTAATGATGTCGCAGTATCAGTATAATGGACTGAGTGGTCTGTAACATTACGTACATGTGTAATAATAAAGTAGTGATTAGTACACATTAGTACAAAGTAAATTATAACCTTTTAACAAGTAAACTTGTACTCAGATATATCAATGAGATTACCTGTAGTATGAAAAATAGTCTTGTTGCAAATAGCTGAAAAATTGCTGATGATACGTGAAACAACATTTAACTTAACAAAACCAATTTCGTGAATTCTGAATACATGTATATATATAAATAATTAATCAAGTTTTCCTACAACCTATAATGGCAAAATCATTTGTATTACCTGAACAGTTAATTAATCACCTTTGATGAAAATCATGTCAGAAAGGTGTGATTTCATAACACCTTTTGCTTAGAGGGATAATTAAGTGAATACAATTGGGAAAAGCATGCAAACAGTGTATTGTATTGTTTCAGAATCCCGTAATATTGTGATGTTAAACAATTGTATTTAAATCTGAAATTTTTCTGCATCATCTTTTTTCACATTAAGTGCTATCAGAATTTATTCATGTCATATTGGTTTCACATTTTTCTCATTTGTTTTCTTGAACCTGTGATACACAGTCTGTTTATTTAAATCTCATTATCAATGAATTAAACTTTATTTCTAAAAATAAATACTAGTATATCATCAAGTCAAATATCATAAAACTAAGTGGATAGGGTGCCAATACCACCATTTCTTTCTTTCTTTTTTTATTATTTATTTTTTTCTTTTATATCTTTATTTGATGTGGACAGATTCTGACATTTGACATGTACCAGGCAACCAGGCTAATACACATATAAGAAATAATAAAAATACAACTTTTCATCATGGAAAATCTTAATCATGAAACATTCCTGTAATCATGTAAAATCTATGGGTTACCATTACATTACTAATGTGCTTACAATAATTTTATTACAAACTGTTCAATAGTATTTTGCAGACAAACATAACTTTTCCTGCAACCAAAAGATTACTGCCAAGGGGAAAGAGGGACAATCTGAATGGGAATTTTTGGTGGTACCGGTATATTATCATAGCATGCTGGTAGTAACACACAAAGAGTATACATGTGTATTTAAAATGCCAGTTATAACATGCTATACTGCTTTTTTCAATAATGCTTGTTTAAACCAGGGGATGGTGAATGGCACCAGATAGCATGTATGTACTTTATAAACTGACTCATAAACTTCATATTAGATGCAAAACCTGAGGCCAGAAATTCTGTTCTTTTCCACTAAATGCTACAGGCAATCTAATATGAACATGCTCTACTGTTTTTGTTTTTTTTTTTTTTCATTAATGCTTATTTAAACCAGAGAATGGCAAATGGCACCAGATAGTACAGGTGTATGTATGCTTCATTAAAAACTGACTCATAAACTTAACATTGGATGCAAAACCTAAGGCCAGGAATTGTGAAATATCTCTTTTGCACCAATTGCTGCATGCAAACTAATACAACACTTGCACAATAAACATTTATATAATCATTAGGGTATCAATTGTTTTCTAACTGTTCGATTAGACTATTGCCATCGTCCCCACAGGGATGTAAATAACCTACCTTACACAGAGATGACAATGGTTGTCATCAGCTGTTGATACTTCATAATATAATGATAATTGATTACAGGCAAGTGAATGTTTCCCTTCAATGGCTTGAATTGTTCCTGGGTGATTTGTTAAGAGTTTGAGAGTTTTAGTTTAAACTTTACACAAAATTAAAACTAAAGTTCAGACACTTAGAAAATAAAGCATGTGTAACAATTATAAAGTCATGTCAATTAAGCTCACAAATTAACCCCCACTAATTATAAAACAAAATTTTCTATTGACAAAATTAAAATTATTAACAGTATAAAAATGTCTCACTCTGTATGACAATTAGGCTTACTAGATAATATTGTGGTTTAAATCATAAAGAATTCCACATCTCGTTTTTATGTTGTCTGCATGTTGTCAGAAGTCTTGTGAGTGGCAAAAATTAGTTTGTTCTTCTACACAAGGGTATCAGCGACTTGTACATCAACGTTGGATGGTTTTCAATCAGATAGTGATAACAGTTGTTGTGCAATATTCTTGTAAGATGCATAAATGAAAGTATCATTTATGACAGTATTATCATACTGTTAGCTATTAAGCCATGCCATGCACTCTACATTTAGAAGCAAAGGTGATAAAACACCTTAAAACAGATATCTAGCACTGTGTGACACAGATAATAACATTAACTTTGCATTGCCAATATATAAACACAAAGAAATGGAATAAGTTGTTCTTTAACTCCATCGTGGCTGAAGGGCTATGCCAAAATTCCAATAAGTTTAAAGATATGTACGAGTAGTCTTATCATGATGATTTAACTGGTAATATTTATTGTTGTTATTGAACACTCATAAAGTAACCTAAAATATCCTTGCACAAAACATCAGGAATAAAACATAATTCTGATGGTAATAATTAAGAACTTAAATACCCCCATCAAAGTTCTTTGTTTCCCGTAAAAGAGAAGTGGAATGATGGCAATTTATATATAGATGGTCAGTTCTGTAAACAAGGGCAGTTTTTATATTTTTATATTGGAATTTTGGCCTCAATTTTTATAGAATCTATGAATAAATGTAACAATGATAAATCATAGTCAATTTCCTACTTTTGTTTCCATAGGTTGTTTTATGTCAGATATTTTAATTGAAGTATTCAATGAACACTTAGTGAAATTTGTAAACAGATGATTGCTCACCAATCTGATCACTAATACTGCATTATTCTAAGTTTTTAAAGTATAAAAAATCTATAGTTTTAGACCACTGGAATATTTTATTTTATTGTTATTATCTTTTTTTTTTAATGGAAAAACTTCAAAAGTCCAAATAGCTTTTTGGAAGTATGTTTATCATTAGAGATTACCTGTGCTATGCTTAGCGGGACACCATCCCCTAGGACTTCTCTGGCAAACATATTATCTGGCATATAACCTCCAAATGAGGATGATCGCTTAAATGCATCTTTAATCCTCTTAAGTTCCACATCTTTAACTAAAAAAAAAAAAATACATGTACATGTATTAATAAAACATGCTGTAGTGATTAATATTGATGGCTAACACTTATTTTAAAAACATAACAATTCTGGTCATTTTTTAGATGTGAATTAAACAATATCTGTTAAGCTGCAAATCTTTGTACATATCAAAAAAAAAATAATAATAAATAAATAAATAAATAAATAAATAAATAAATAAATAAATAAATAATAATAATAAGATAAGCAGTAACAATGGGGGTATAATATAAACTGCTGAATTCAATGGCAGGTGTATCAGGATAGGGTTTATGTGAGAGTTATTGACTAATTGTTGTTCCTTACTCACTGAAGTTTACGTGTATAAAGCATGATGATTATTTATTACCACACTAGGAGCCTTTTATGAACTAAAACTTATTAGCTTCAATGCAGAGAAAAATAATCTTATACTATACAAGAAAGTGCAAGGTATGGGTTGTAAAATTACTGAGAAATGATATTTATAATATGGCACATACATATATATATATATGTTTTATTGGTATCATTCTTAGACATGTGTCTAACAGGAAATCTGAGACCTTTCAATTACTAGGTGACAATTTATTGAATGGACAACCTAGCCACTCATCAAACCTAATCAGCAACATTTCAACTTTCACGTTTGTCAGTCACATCTGATGGTTCTATGAGTTAGGTGAGCCATGTGACCATGTTTGTCATAAAAAATCTGACAGTTATGGTGTTGGACAAGCCATGTCACATGATGTGACCACGTGCTTTTCTGTCACATCTGTAGCGGTCTGGGTAGCTCAGTTGGTAGAGCACTCTCCTATAGTGTGGAAGGTCACAGGTTCGATCCCCAGTTTGACCCTGCATTTTTTCTCCCTCCTGTTACAGTTTGGTGGCCAGTGTGGCCCTCGGAAGTGATGGACTGACATATATGCGGCCGTATAAAGTCCATCCAAGGGAATTTGGGATGAGATTTCCCATAGGATCGTGGGAAGCTCAAGAATAACAGGGGAGGAATGTAACTGTCTGGGTAGCTCAGTTGGTAGAGCACTCGCCTATAGTGCGGGAGGTTCCGGGTTCGATCCCTGGTCTGACCCTGCATTTTTTCTCCCTCCTGTTACACATCTAATGGCCTAGAGTGTTATGGATTATGTATGACAATGTGCAAAACAAAACTAGAAATCAGTTGATTACAAGTGTAACTTAGAAAGTGCAGTTCTGACAATAAAATTTGAAATCTGAGACTAAAAAAAATTTAACATCAGTGTTATATGTACACAAATGATATATTGTAGGTGTCACTGTGTTTTGTGACAGAAAGTCTTGGAAATTTTTCATAAAAATCCAAATCACGAAAATAAGGTTTGTTAATTTACATTCAGTTGTTACTGACAATGACTAAACAACCTGATTTCAATAACAGATTTTGTAGGAAGGAAAAGGTAGCTGCTTTTGGGAATTTAAATGCTGAAAAGGAAATATTTACTGATGCAAAATACACATAGCCTGTAAAAAGAAATTTTATGAGTGAGTGATTGAGTGAGTTAATGTTTAAAGCTGCATCGACATTATTATAGTTATTCACAGCTATAAAATGTTAAAAATAAAAAAGTTTATATATAACATTGGATTGATATAAAACTAAATATAATAGAAGATCTTAAAAACTAGTGCTAAATTGATGAAAAAAACAGTTATATCATAAGTTATAAATGAAGACTGGATAATCAAACATGTTTAGAGTAGATGACAACTACTAAATTTGATTCAATTTCATTGAATTTTGTATCAGCAGTATGCATTTTTTGCTGTCACAATTACAATGGTACAAATAGTTGAAATATGAAACATGATTTTTCTGTAACATTGCCTTGAACGAAACAAATTCATAATCATAACTATAACAAAATTGCATTTTAATGCCATGAAATGTTGTCATTTTTCATTACTCTATTTTCTTAAATTATCTAAACAGTCACAAGTAATATATAGTTAAGCAATTAAATATGCCTATTTCCCAATGCACAGCGACGTATCCTGTGCAATCCTGCAAAAAACCAAATTATGTCAACACAAGATAAACAGATGACACAGATATAATGTACATAATTTTACCTCGACGAAGCGATTCCTCATAAGAAATATATGATAACTTTGATTCTTTTCCACCCATTTTTGGAGTTATTTACTTTAACATTACGCAATAAATCATTTTTGACACAGGAGAGGCGAAAAAAAGTCTTCCGTATCCTCCATGTTGCATCACGCGACACTGTCAATCTTCTCGCGAGAGTGTCAACAAAAAGGGAGATAATTTCTATTTAAAGACCGGTACTGTTACAATCATCACTTATCATATAGATTTTACTAGAACCTCGCCACCTATCGGTAAAAAATAAAGGAAATACGAAAATAAAGGAAATAGCGGGAAGGACAGGGTACTGTAAATAAATGTGACATCGTTCTATTAAATATCCAGTGTAATCTAACCGAAATGGCAGAACAAAAGGTAAATTTATTAATAAAATAAACCAAAATTAACAATTGTTTTCAACAGATGAAATATTTTCATACATATAGCCCTTGTAGTTTCATTATCGCCACTATTACAGATATTGGGTGATATAGAGACAGACACTCTGAACAGTCCTAGTTGTAATCATTAACCTCAGAGAAAAATTGATCCTAAAGTAGTTTTCATGAATGGAATTTCTAAAGGGATCTTATTTATATTGTAAATTATCACACAAAACGGGTCCCACTAAACTTGCTGTCATTATGGGAAATCGCATGTTATGTTTGCATGCATAAATTACACTGTTCAAAACAATCACATTCATGATTCATGTAATGAAAATATGAAGCGTTGAACAAAATGACATAACAGGAGGGAGAAACGATGCAGGATCGAACCCGGGACCTCCCGCACTATAGGCAAGTGCTCTACCACTGAGCTACCCAGACCGCTACACACAAAATGTACATCTCTACATAGAAAGTATAAAATATAAACGATATAGTGTGAGAAAAAAATGGATTGGTCTTGTCATATGATTGAATGTTTGAAATGCAGTGTAAAAGGAGGGGAGAAACATCTGGGGAAAAAACCCTTTCCCACAAGAGTTCCCCAGCTGAGGATTGAACTCAGCACTCCCTGATATTAAGCAAGCATTCTACGACAGGTCTGAAGGATCTGGGCCAGAAAGCCTGCTTGTAAATCTGTTGTATCTATTGAGGGTGATTCAAGTTGTGGCACAATCAAATTCTACATCAGTGATTTTGGGGCTAAAATTCGGCCCCATTTTCAAAAAGACTAGAAATTTCCCAAATTTGGACCATAAATTCCCAATTGTATTGAAAATTTTGTTTTTCAAATCTGAATCGGTGACTAAAAATATTTACAAATAAATAAATCGCCCTTGCAATCTCAAAATGCAGTAAATGACAATTATAACCCGAATTTGTTTTAACTAATGATAAAACTGTGATAATAAGTATACCAAATACAGTACTAAGGTGACACCAGGGCTACACAAACGCTGGTGAGGTAAACCGATGAGGTAATGTTTGGTGTAAACAGCCATTTTAGTTGGCCTACACTAGGTACTTAACAGCTAGTGTTGACATTGAATGTTAAGAGGTAACCTTTAACAACTTGTAGAGGTGAAATTAATTTTTCTTCCAAAGTGTGAAGAGTCAAACAATATTAAAACAAATCTCTAAAAATTACAATCAAGTTCAATTTCAAGGGTCAAAACATAGTGTGCAGTGTTTTCTCCAGCTTATTAAAACAGGGGATCATCAATGACCCCCTTACATGAAAAGAAGGGGTCATTTTCCAAAATGAAGGGGTCATGAAATTGTAGAATAAAAATGACTTTTTTGATATTTTACAATAAAGGGAATATTGTGTTAGAGGATCTGTACTAATCTGCGTCAATGTTTGTGTTTTATTCCAAATGCTACCTATATCTGTAATATTTGAAACAGTAAAATCGAGACAGTATCCCAAAACAAATTACTGAATGTCAAGTCAACAGACCATTATCATTCATTATTATTATCCATTCCTTCCGTTATGCCTGTTCTACATATGATTATATTATTTTCATAAATCATCAAGGAATATCTGTTTAACCAAATTTTACTAAAATATCGATTTACATTAGCTTTTTTAAGTTGACTGTGAGTCGTCGGCAAGTAATGATGTCAAACGAGATTGTTAAACAGGGCTCAAATTAGATTTTAAAACAGGGAGAAGTGACTTCTCCCTCAGCCAAAGTTAGGGAGAAGTTTTTCAAAACAGGGAGAAGTTTTTGCGCAACGCTATTCACGACATTGGAATTTCTGTCATCCTGTCGCGATCAAACATTTCATATCTTGTATTACACAATAGACATTGCAACATGCTGGTCCATCTTCAGAAATATGCATGAGATAATTTAATGTACTGTTTGAAAAGATGTCAAAAACTTTGATAAAATCCTGCTTTTGGTGGAAAAACCCCTTATACAAGGCGCACTTGAAATTGGAAGCAAAAGTGCTATCTTTAATAATTTGCTTAATTTTGTCATCAACTGGCTCCTTAATGTTAAAGTTGGCTAAGTTTTGGCTCATACTTCTCAGGAGCAAGATCTCACCCTGATTTTGTTTCAAAATTTTATTTATTTATTTATTTATTTATCTATCAATTTATTTATTTATTTATTTATTATAAATATTTTAAATATTTATTTATATGTTTTAAGTATTTGAACTCTTTTTAATAAATAATGATATTAGAGGTGAGCAGTTTATAGTCAGTTTAAATTTTTTTCATATGTAACATTAAACGGATATAAATTTTATGTGAAAGTAAATTATAAAAATATTGTTAAAAGATTTTTTATAGTTTATTTTTATTAAAAATAAACTTATATTTTCACAAAATAATTTTCCTCGGTGAACGTAATTTTTGAGATGTTGTCTTATCTAAGAAAAGAGAAGAACCACCTTACATTCCAAAAGCATCACTTTGTTCAACTTTGACCTGACCAATGAAATATGTTGAATTCGTATGTTGGTCAAATGGCGGCATTGTAAACAAATCCATCGGTGATGTCTCATTATAGTATGTTGATACTTGTGTTAAAGTTTATACAATGATTTTATTTCGAAAATAAGTTATCTGTCTTTGATATCACAGTGGTTTTAATCACTTCCAATTTCAATGAAAAATTACAGGCGCGATCCCATACAAATATCGCCGAAAATCCTAACACAAGGAATACTGTATCAGATAATCGATGTATACTCGGGCTGTAAAACGTCTTTGATTAACTGCCTATTATCTTAGGCGCGTGGGAGAAGTCCTTTCGTGAAGTGTTAATCCGTTAATTACTAAACCAATCGGGATAATTAACATGCATCATGACACCTGTAAATCACTTGTTGACGGCAGCCCGAACCCCTCGGATTTTATCGTTAAATTAGATAACTTAACACAACAGAGTTCCCGATAATGGGTTTCAAAAATAAGGGCGACTTCGACTTCGCTTTTTCTGGAATATAGAGCGAAGTTTTTTGAAACAGGGCGAAGTTATCGCCCAACTTCGCCCTTATTTTGAGCCCTGGTTTAACCTGATGCAAAGAGTGCTTATAATGACTTTATAAATTAAGCGTTCAATACAAACATTTCAAAGATTAAGAATATAGACAGGTTCCTATATCAATATTTAGCTTCCTGTAATGTGGTACGACAATACGGAATTTCCGTCAGTACTTTCGTTTTCAGTCGTGTCACCTTTTATAATTTACAGTAGCCGATTTCAATCTACATAAAAATGGTTGTGTAAAAAAAAAAACGCAACAGCAAAACCAAGTTGTGTCATTCATAAAAAAATCACGTCAAAAACGCAAGAAACGCACTCTGGAGAAAACACTGAGTATGAAGAGGTTGATGAAAACACTACTGCTATGGGAATGATGCAGATATTAGCTATTTGATAGTATGCATACATTTAGGGATATTTATACAACATGCTGAAGATACTGCTCAATATTGACAGGTTGTGTTCAATTATAAAATTTTTTGTTTTCAGGATCATGAAGAAGTAGAATCACCAGATATACACTTTGAACCTATTGTACATTTACCACAAGTAGAAATTAAATCACTTGAAGAAGAGGAAGAAGAACTGCTCAAACTGTATGTCCAATTTTATAACTGCCAGATTTTTGAAAGACAGAATGTATTATGTTCAAAATATGCTGTTTGAATGTCTATCTTGTCATTTCGCAATGTAGACACCAACATTGTTGTTTCATATCATTTAGATTGGTTTAGTTATTAAATTTTTGTTCTGCCATTGGATGTATAATGGAAAATGTTGAAAAAAGTCTTTGGATGAAGAAGCTAAAGTTCTTATCTTCAGTTCAAACTTACAAAATGTACAAGTAAAAAAAAAATATTTTGCTTCTTATCAAACTCGATACAAGGGACAGGGGAGACTATCTGCCTGTTTTACAAAAGGTAAAAGATAACATTGCTGTCACTAATAAATATAAAAATCATTAACTTTGTTAGCAAATGTAATCTGATTATGACTGGTTTAAATGTGAAGCTGCCAGTGTACTGGAAATTCTAATCAGTTTAAATAAAAATTCCACGTTTTCAATAAAAACACATCAAAATAGTTTTACAAACAGTTTTTATAGGAGTCTAAGGACCGATCGGAAAGTAATGGGCTTGGTTTGCAGACTGGCCTAAATAGAGTCCTGGACAAAGTAAATGTAAATGTATAAACAAACCTGATTGGGCAATTAATTAAACTTTAATATAGTGTATAAAAGAAAGTTGTGACAGCCTCTATAAATTATTACTTTTGCAGACGTGCCAAATTGTTTCGCTTTGATCAGGAAGCTGAACCTCCAGAATGGAAAGAAAGAGGAACTGGTGATGTAAAATTGTTAAAACACAAATCAACAGGGATGGTTAGAGTACTGATGAGAAGAGATAAAACACTCAAAGTTTGTGCCAATCACTATAGTAAGTATGCTTTGGTCTCTTATAATAATGGTGGCCTTGACCGGGAGTCTTATGAAGGCTTTAGTCGTAAAAGCAGACAGTGACTGCTCTTAACAGTAGTGTCCAAAATTCAACCATCTGAATCGTAAAATATTTGTGTTTTATGTAGCTGATTTACAAAATATTACAGCCAATACAGGTCTTTCCAGGGGAGAAGTGGTATATTTTTACAAACATTTCTATAGTTATCAACAAATGATGATAAAATTGTGACGGGCGGACTGAAAGTTTACTTGTAGAGTGTCACAATATCTGATAGTTGATAGTTTTCTGTATGTTAGAAAGTCTGGGATTGTAACTTTGTTGTAAAAATGCATAGAAAAGTAATAAAACAGAACAACATAGTTGGGAATTTTCCAATTTTTCCAGCATTTAACTCCTGACATTGGTAAAAATTTTGGGGCTTGTTAGCCAAGTTGTTTATAGAACATGTTTATGGATCACAGTGCCTCTCCCCTGAAGATTGAATGCCACTCGCTGACAGACCCTTGTACTAAAAAGTTTGTCTACCAAAGATTGGTGTTTTCTCTAGACACTCCAGTGTGCTCTTACATCCTTTAATAGACTATATGTTGTAAGTGAAAGAATCTAGATTGGATATATAACACCTTTTTTTCACTCCACTTTCCTATTTTTGATTCTCACTCTGATGGAAATGTAAGAAAGTTTAGCTGTCATTGTTTGTAGTTTTCCTGGACACTCAAGTTTCCTCTTCCATTTTAAAATTCACAAAACAACATTAATTACTCTTGGTACTAAATTGACCAGTTTTATAGCAAACTGTAAATATTTATGATGTATGTATGTATTGACTGGATTTTTAATTTTCATTTTGTAAGTGATGTTACATTTGTGACGGGCGAACTGAACTATCATGTAGATTTTCACATATAATATCTGATACATTCATTCAGTTAAAAAAGGTCACTATTTATGTTTGTATTTTGATATTGATGATTTCTTAATGCACATTTCTATTACAGTCACTTCATCTATGGAGTTAAAACCAAACTGTGGTAGTGACAGAGCATGGGTATGGAGTGCTTTTGGTGATTTTGCTGATGAAGAACCTAAACAGGAATTATTAGCTATTAGATTTGCAAATGCAGAAAGTAAGTAACATATGATTTAAGGAATTTATACATACTGGTTTTTTAGAAATTACACCAAATATTTAGTGTTGTTGTGTAGGCATTGTTCTTTATTTACAAATAAGGCTCAGGGCTCAAAATAGGGCGAAGTTGGGTGATAACTTCGCCCTGTTTAAAAAAACTTCGCCCTGTATTTCCAAAAAAGCAAAGTTGAAGTCGCCCTTGTTTTTGAAACCCAACTCTGTTGTGTTAAGTTATCTAATCTAACGATAAAATCTGAGGTGTTCGGGCTGCTGTCAACAAGTGATTTACAGGTGTCATGATGCATGTTAATTATCTTGATTGGTTGAGTAATTAGCGGATTAACACTTCACGAAAGGACTTCTTCTACGCGCCTAAGATAATAGGCAGTTAATCAAAGACGTTTTACAGCCCAAGTATACATCGATTATCTGATACAGTATTCCTTGTGTTACAGATTTTGGGCGTTATTTGTATGGGATTGCGCCTGTAATTTCCATTGAAATTGAAAGTGATTAAAACCACTGTGATATCAAAGACAGATAACTTATTTTCAAAATAAAATCATTGTATAAACTTTAACACAAGTATCAACATACTAAATTGAGACATCGGGATGGATTTGTTTACAATGCCGCCATTTGACCAACATACGAATTCGAATATTTCATTGGTCAGGTCAAAGTTGAACAAAGTGATGCTTTTGGAATATAAGGTGGTTCTTCTCTTTTCATAGATAAGACAACCAGTTTACACACCACAAAAATTACGTTCACCGAGGAATATTATTTTGTGAAAGTTTATTTTTAATAAAAATAAACTATAAAAATTCTTTGAACAATATTTTTATAATTTACTTTCACATAAAATTTATATCTGTTTAATGTTACATATGTAAAAAATTATAAACTGCTCACCTCTATTATCATTATTTATTAAAAAGAGTTTAAATACTTAAAACATATAAACAAATATTTAAAAATTTATAAATAAATAAAATTATGAAACAAAATCAGTGTGAGATCTTGCTCCTGAGAAGTATGAGCCAAAACTTAGCCAACTTTAACATTAAGGAGCCAGTTGATGACAAACTTAAGCAAATTATTAAAGATAACACTTTTGCTTCCAATGGCAAGTGTGCCATGTATAAGGGGTTCTTCCACCAAAAGCAGGATTTTATCAAAATTTTTGACATCTTTTTCAAACAGTACATTAAATTATCTAATGTATATTTCTGAAGATGGACCAGCATGTTGCAATGTCTATTGTGTAATACAAGATATGAAATGTTTGATTGCGACAGGACGACAGAAATTCCAATGTCGTGAATTGCGTTGTGCAAAAACTTCTCCCTGTTTTGAAAAACTTCTCCTTAACTTTGGCTGAGGGAGAAGTCACTTCTCCCTGTTTTTAAATCTAATTTGAGCCCTGAGGCTATACATATTAATATTTGAGAAATTATGCCAAATATTTAGTTGTGTGCATTATTTATAAATAAAGCTTCAGTGAGTTTCATTAAAATCATGTCTGGATTAAAAGACAAAAATGTTTCTGAAAATGTATAAAATCAAAAAACCATTGAAATTTATTTGTGGTATGCAAATAGAGAGGGGCCAAAAATTCATTTGGTTGAAATGTGTATGAGACTTCTACAAGTTATCATGCCCTTTATTATCTTATTGATAAAATGTAGCAGTCAACTTGTAGAAATTTAAAGATTTTGTAGCAGCTCTTTTAAAATTGTTACTTAATTTTAACAAGATGTGTAATATTTCTGAATGTTTTATTGTATTTCATTTCAAACCAAAATTACTAGTAGTTGGCTAAGAAAGTTAGTGTATGAATTTGATACTCAAAAAAAAAGTCTTTCAGAGAATACATATGTATGTATATATATATATATATATATATATATATATATATATTATATAACATGATACGTTATACCTTGTGTTACTATCTGAAGCTTTTTAGCCATCCTGAGCACAAAGTGCTCAAGTGAGCTATTGTGATGGGTCATTGTCTGTCATGCATCAACTTTTGATTGTTAGCACTCCTGAGGCCACATTTTAAATGCAATCTAATTCAAACTTGCTTAGAATGATCGTCTTGACAAAAGCTAGCTCAAGTTTGTAAATGGGCCATGTTTGGTCAATAAGTAGGTCAGTAGGTCAGTTAATAGAAAAACCTTGTTAACACTCCTGAGGCCCCAACTTTAGTCCAATCGTCATCAAATTTTGTCAGATTGATTCTCTTGACAAAAGGTAGCTCAAGTTCGTATATGGGCCATGTTGGGTCAGTAAGTAGGTCACTAGGTCAAATATTAGAAAAACCTTGTTAACACTCCTGAGGCCCCAATTTGAGTCCAATCTTCATCACACTTGCTCATGATAATCCTCTTGACAAAAGCTAGCTCAAGTTCGTATATTGACCATGTTGGATCAGTAAGTAGGTCACCAGGTCAAATTTCAAAAAAAAAAAAAAAAAAAACCTTGTTAACACTCCCAGACCTGCCAACCCTTACGATTTTTCCGTAATTCTTACTGATTTTTTACCCATTTTACGATTTTACGGATAGGTTTAAAATCTTACGATTTGAAGTAAAATCCGGATTTTGGTTCATGTCCTATCCATTTTCTACTAAGTTTTTACACTTGTCATCAAAACGTTTGAAATTGATCTATTTAAACATTGAAACTAAGCAAGCATCTAAGTGTATGTAACATCTTAACTGCGTTTGTAAGTAATGATTTCAAGTGCAGTCGAAATTTAAGCGTCTATTGGGAGGTAATAGAATCACATGTTGTGACAGTTCAACTTGATTATAATGAACATAAGGGGGATTTAACAGCTGATCAAGATGAACAACCGTCTTCATCAAAGCGCCAATACCTCCAGAAACGTAGCAGTTAGCAGCAGTTATTGAGTAAAAAAATCTTACGGAAAAAAATCCAAAAATGGCCCATTCTTACTGAAAAATTTACTGACTTTACTGATAGACTTCTAATGGGGTTGGCAGGTCTGCACTCCTGAGGTCCCAATTTTTAGTTAAATCTTCATCAAACTTGCTCAGAATGATCCTCTTGACAAAAGCTAGCTCATATCTGTATATCGGCCATGTTGGATCAATAAGTCGGTCACTAGGTCAAATTCCAGAAAAACCTTGTTAACACACTTGAGGCCCCAATTTTAATTCAATCTATATCAAACTTGCTCAGAATGATTCTCTTGACAAAAGCTAGCTCAAGTTCGTATATGGGCCATGTTGGGTCACTAGGTCAAATGTTAGAGAAAAAAAACCTTGGTAACACTCATGAGGCCTCAATTAAGTGCAATCTTTATTTAACTTAATTAGAATGATCCTGTTGACTAAAGCTAGCTGAAGTTTGTACTCTGGTTATGTTGTGTCAATAAGTAGGTCACTAGGTTTAATTATATAAAAACATTTTTAACACATCTGAGGGCTAAATTTTATACCAATCTTCATCAAACTTGCTGAGATTGATCCTCCTGACAAAAGCTAGCTCAAGTTTTATATGGGTTATGTTGGCTCAATAAGTAGGTCACTAGTTCGAAAATAGGAAAATTCTCTTTTAAAAATAGAAGCTCCAGTTTGCCAAAATCAAGCTAAGTGTACATCATTTTCAGGTGAGCGTTCAGGACCTTCAGGCCCTCTTGTGTTTTTTTTTTGTTTTTTTTTTTCATCTTGTGAAACACATTAACAAGCTTTTATAAATCGGCCTTCTAGTTATCTGTCAAAACTTTTGTGTCTCTAAGGGAAATATTTCTCAGGTTAACTTGATTACAACATGACTAACAATATAAATGTTTTTATAGATGCACAAAAATTTAAAGAAAAATTTGAAGAAGGAAAGAAGATAAATGAAGAAGCTGCTAGCAAAGAAAAATTAAGTAAGTGATGACTTTATATTGTACATTCTGAAATGAAAACTTAATTTTGTTTTCAAATGATAACTTATATACTCTCGATATAGAAACCAAATTGTTATGAATTTGGGAAACCGGAATAAACATCTGAATATAAGTAAAATCTGCTTTTGTCATAGTGTACATGTAAATGATGTTTAAAATGTGACGGGCGAACTGAACTACCATGTCGATTGTCACAAAAAAAATCTGATACATTTAAATACTATACCGTAGACAAATCAAATTGCAAATACATGAGTAAGATGGGTAGAAATTAATGCAATAAAAACAGTTACCAAGTAGTTAGTAGTTTGATTGGCTTGGGTAATGTAAACAAAATAAAATGACAAACTATGTGACAAGAAATAAGTTTTTTGAGAACTTTTGTGGCTCAGTATGTTTTGGATTGTTTTTACTTATTGAGATAGTCTTTACAGTTTATGGCACTTGAAAGTTAATAATGGAATAAATATTTCACATTTTTGACATAAAATCTTAACACTAGCTAGGATTGAGATGACCTCCTTGATTAACTTAAAATGGCATTTGTTCTTGCTTGTATTATTTTGGAATCGAGGTTTTTAATTTGTAGAAATGATATTTTTCAGATGGTGTTGCAGAAAAAGTTGTAGGATCGGAAAAAGCAAAAGGAGATGCTGATAGCAGTAAAGGTGAAAAGGCCAAAGATAAAACTACTGATTCAGTTACGGATGAACTTGGAAAATTGACTGTTAAAGAAAGTGATAAAGTTACTAGTGACAAGTCTGAATCATCAAATGATACAGGAACTCCTGATAGTAATATACAAACAGAAAAATAATATAAAATTGTATATGATTAAATTGTTATTTATAATTACTGAAATATTGTGTTGATGGGTGGGCCAGTGTTATCAAGAAAACACTGAAGGGGTCTGCAGGTAATTGTTGATGGCCCTTGTTATCACCAAAATAAATTATTGATGCACATATAATATGCAAGGTGTGGTGAGCTAAGTGGACAAATCTCATTCACAGCAACATTGGTTTGTACACTTATCCTCTGGTTTTGGTAACCAAGATGGGTATGATTGGTGCATTTCAGTATAAAAAATAACCTTGTTTGGTTCCTTCTTAAATTGGGTTGTTTTTATTGAAGAAGATTCTATTGAGCTCTATTTAAAGTATTTGTATCGATTATGAGGAAGGGATATATAGGCTTTTCCCCCAAGAACAGTTTTCATTAAATTAATGTCTCCTATTTGTCAGGAGTTTTTCAAAAATTTTGTTTATGCAGTTTCGGCAAATGTGTAGAATTTATACTGAATAAACACTGTATATGTACATGTATATTGTTCAAATAACAATCTTAAAGTATTGGGGTTTTTTTTGTTGTTTTTTTTTTTTTGTTTTGTTTTGTTTTTTTTTTTAAACTAAAACAAAAACTTCATTTGACAATTAAGTTTTCAACTCAAAAACCTCTGAAATCTGAAGAGGCAATGATTGATGGCATTTTAAGGAATAATACTTTTATAACTCCCATTAATTTATTAATAAAGTCATAAAAAAATCATATTTAACATATTTTACTGTGTCATCATATTGTATGGCCAACATGTTAGGTATGTATGTGTCTGTATATTCTTCTGGCAATGCATTGATTCTTAAA
Source organism: Tegillarca granosa (assembly GCA_029721355.1). Lineage (NCBI taxonomy): Eukaryota > Metazoa > Mollusca > Bivalvia > Arcoida > Arcidae > Tegillarca > Tegillarca granosa. The sequence continues at coordinate 1,259,312 of CM056607.1, read as the reverse complement.
GTCAGAATATTGTTAAAATAAGTACTTTGTTCAGTTTGATAAGTTACAGGCCTTTAATTTTGATAGTGGTACATGTTGAAGAAAATATCTATCTTGCTAGTCATTAATTTTGATGTGATAATGTGTTGGAGGATGTTACCTCTACATGTATGTAGTCCCTTCTATACTTTTCATAGGCAAAACAAATAATATTTTTATGTATAATATGCTAGATTTCAATGGCTTGCTTTGCTATTACACAACTTTCCATTATTTAGCAATATTGGTGAGGGGTGTAAGGATTATTTGAACTATTAAAACTATTAATTTTTAATCAGAAAGTTTCACAAAATTATATTTAAACATGTCCTCTGTGTTTTCCAGTCTAAAATATTTGTCTAAAAGATCATGCCCTTGCTCTTCCTCCATCTTACGGTGTAGGTTTGAAAAAAATGACTTGTTTCACATTGCTGCCATTTTTAGCTATTGTGGTGGGTCATTGTCCGTCGTGTGTTGTCCGACGTGCTTCAACTTTTGATTGTTAACACTCCTGAGGCCACAATTTAAGTGCAGTTTTAATCAAACTTGCTCAGAATGATTCTCTTAACAAAAGCTAGCTCAAATTCGTATATAGGCCATGTTGGGTCAATAAGTAGGTCACTAGGTCAAATAGTAGAAAAACCTTGCAGTGATTTTGCTATGGTTTTTAAAAACTACCTTCTACCTTTCAGATTGGGAAAATTTGGACCCTTTTTATGTCACATATTTTGCTCAGAATTTTGAAATTTATTGCAAAGATTTTATATTGTGACAATATCTAACATTTTTTGTCTGTCAGAACAGTTTTGGACAACTGGATTTAACTTAAACTATTTGAATGTGTGTCATTGTAGACTTTTGGGGAATTTTAGTTGTCAAATTGGGAAATTTTAGTCTTATTTCTCAAGGGGAAACTACCTTTATTGGGTAGTAATTTTAGGCAAACAAAACCACTGCCTTGTTAACACTCCTGAAGCCACAATTTAAGTGCAATCTTCATTAAACATTGTCAGATTGATCCTCTTGACTAAAACTATATTGGCCATGTTGGATCACTAAGTAGGTCACTAGGTCGAATAGTAGAAAAACCTTGTTAACACTCATAAGGCCCCAATTTTAGTCCAATCTTCATCAATCTTAGTCAGATTGATTCTCTTGAAAAAAGCTAGCTCAAATCCATATATGGGCCATGTTGGGTCAATAAGTAGGTCACTAGGTCAAATAATAGAAAAACCTTGTTAACACTCATTAGGCCCCAATTTTAGTGCAATCTTCACACTTTGTCAGATTAATCCTCTTGACCAAAGGTAGCTCAAGTTCATATAGTGGCAATGTTGTCTCAATAAGTAGGTCACTAGGTTAAATAAAAGAAAAACCTTGTTTACACTCTTGAGGCCCCAATTTAAGTGCAATCTTCATCAAACTTAGTAAGGATGGTCCTCTTGACAAAAGCTAGCTCAAGTTTGTACGCTGACCATGTTGGATCAATATGTAGGTCAATAGGTCAAATAATAGAAAAACCTTGTTAACACTCCTTAGGCCCTAATATTAGTCTAATCTTCATCAAACTTAGTCAGAATGATCCTCTTGACAAAAGCTAGCTCAAGTTCATATATGGGTCATGTTGGGTCATAAAGTAGGTCACAAGTTCGAAATCTAGGAAAAATCTCTTTTAAAAATAGAAGCTCCAGTTTGCCAAAAAGTAGGTGTCAAGTTCGAAATATAGGAAAAATTTCTTTTAAAAATAGAAGCTCCAGTTTGCCAAAATAAAGCTGAGTGTACATTATTTTCAGGTGAGGGTCTAGGGCCTTCATGGCCCTCTTGTTTCTTAGATCTGAGCAATGTTTTATGTGCTTCTTTAAATATACCGTTTTGTATCCCAATTTTTAGGCTAAGAAACTGTTCTACTCCCAAAAATGTATGATAAGCATTTTTTGTGGTATTCTTGTCACTGTTGGATGGATCAAGTTTATTTTGAGAGAAGCCACTGCACACAGTGACTTTCTATTGTCTTCTTTTGGGTGGTAGTGAAAAAATCCCAAGTTACAGTCTTGCTCAGAAGAGTTGTCATTAGATTCGCTGGAATCAAAATTATTTTCCCAAAAACTGCAATTTGTTTGTCCGATTTTCAGCCATACCAATACAGCATAATAATAATTATATATGACATATGAAGATCAGATATGTTAATATTGTTGAACAACACCTCAAAACTATGGGTCTCACTAATTGGCAACGGATCACCATTGGCCATGACCTGTCGATATAGGTTAACAAGGCAATAGATACCATTTATCTCCCATAGTTCTGTTTCCAAGAAGTTCCAAGTAATTATTAATACGAGATTCATAAATCTTATCAAATCTGACTATTCTTTATACATATAAATGCCATTTGAGTGATTATTTGTGATCATTTGTGATCTGTTGCCAATTAGGGACACCTATTGTGTCTGGCAGATGATCACTTGGTCACAGTTAAGGGATGCTGAGTTATGTTGACAATTTTTGTTGAAAAGATGGTCTGTCTAACTTTCCTCTTGATTCCAAATAACATTGTATGCAAAGTAAAAATTTCAAAATCTATACAAAAATAAACAGTCCTAGTTCCGAGAGTGGAAGCTCTCAAAGTCTAACCCCCATGATCATAAGAAATGGTAACATGGGTGAATTCTGCCATGCAATGACGCTAGCTAGTCATCTGGAAGGGGGCCTACCACTGTAGACAATGCTTCTGAACCTGCACATTAATCAAAAGAAGCCGATGATGATGATAATTTTGGTTCTGATTTTCACAAAAAAATTTCAAAACTTAATCCTATTAAAATTTATCCTGAATAAAAGTTCTATTATGGTTGATGTTGAATATACTGGTAACTTAATGATGCTAGGTTTACCTAGTGAAACATGCAGGGAATACCCTCAGGATTATGTGACATGGAAGATTTATATAACTTGTTATCATTATTCAATTTACATCTTATTGAAACCATTGCAGAAATAAGAATCCATATCATGTACTAAAATCATTGCTGGTGTTAAGGAATAAAATATATTTTATCAGCATCGAATTGTCTTTAGTAAAGTAACTTTTTATAAAATTATTAGCTAAATTGTAAAATTTTTCAAAGTAGAACTCTGGTTATTTGGGTTTACATTCAGAATAGTTGCATTTTTGTCGAGCCTGGCATTGCCATAAGGCGAGATTTAGGTGTTAGTTTTCGGGTGTCGTCAGCATGTCAAAATGTGAAAGTTTATGTTAAAGTAATGTAATTACTACTCAATCAAAAACTAACCAGATGAGACATTTAAATCTGTGGAATTCTTGTCTTCATTAACTGTTCATATATTTAAGGTATGCATGGTAATTTGTATTGCTAAACAAAAATTCAGTCTGCTTTTATTTTTGTTGCTTGAAGAAACCTAAAGCTTGTATTTTATTATACAGTGTTCTATATCCAATGGACTCCTAGATACAAAGCCGTCATCTAGAGACGGGCATCTAATGGTACGTAGTCACAAAATATCATTTTATTAGGTTACAGGCTTTATATTTTGTTTACTAAGAAAATACTGTTTTTATTCCATGGTACAAACATGTACTCAGTGAGTGGTTTTGTATTATATAATTAATCAATTATGCTGTTGATTTGAAATCTTCATTTTAAAAATGTTATACTGTGAATGTTAAGTCTTGATATTATAATGAGAACTTTATTTTTAGTTGTTTGTTATTATTGCGCGCTCTCTCTCCTCTCTCTCTCTCTCTCTCTCCTCTCTCTCTCTCTCTCTCTCACACACACACACACACACACACACACATTGCGTTCATGGGATTCCACATACTGTATTTCCATTTTAAAAATCTATGTTATTGTATGCAAAAAGGTTTAAAAGTTCAATATGCAGTTTGTTTTAACGATTGTGTAATCTTTTCTCTCTAGATTTTAGAATAGCCCCAGTTTTCATGCTTCCTGCTAGTAGGTACCTCTTCAAAAAAAAAAAAAAAAAAAAAAAAAAAAAAATTACAATCTATGCAAAATGGCTTTGGAGGAGCCTTAAGCATCAATGAATACCGTTTTTGCCCGTTTTGGGGCGTGTGCATATCTAGTTTGCTTTTTTAATTGCACTGACTATTGCAACCTTATATTCGAAATTGCCCAGTCATGTGGGCCTGCACATTGCGTTCTGGCCCCAGTTTCACAATCATTCACTCAAATGAGTATACCCTCAGCTCAAATTCGGGAATATTTCAATGTCAGTTTTTAGCTCAACTGGCTAAAGCCAGCTGAGCTTATGGCATGGTTTTACGTGCGTGCGTGCGTAGACTTTGGTCTTCTCTGAAACCACTGGGTCAATTGGAACGAAATTTGATGTGGAAGGTCCCTACGTTGGCCTGACTAAAGTTTGTACCAGACAACCCCGCTCGACATCCAAGATGGTCGCCGTTACTATAAATAGAAAAAAATCGTGGGGGATTCAACATATATAACGGGTTTTTGTGAGAAATTTTTGGTTTACCCAATTTTCAAGACTTGTGCAAATTAAGTGCAATATTTAGCGAAACCTTTGAAAATATTCATTTTGAAACCACTGGGCCAATTGGAACGAAATTTGGTGTGTTTGATCCCTACCTCGGCCTGAACAAGGTTTGTACCAGACAACTCCGTCCGACATCCAAGGGTGGCCGCCGCTACTATAAATAGAAAAACACAAAAATGGGCATTGCAGTTCCATTTTTCCACCGATTTAGCTCAAATTTGAAAAGTAGAAAGTATATTGTGGGGGATTCAACATATGTAACGGGTTTTTGTGAGAAATTTTTCGTTGACCCAATTTTCAAGACTTATGCAAATTAGGTGCAATATTTAGCGAAACCTTTGAAAATATTCAATTTGAAACCACTGGGCCAATTGGAACGAAAATTTGTGTGGAAGGACCCTATGTCAGCCTGACTTAAGTTTGTACCAGACAACCCCGTCCGACATCCAAGATGGCCGCCGTTACTATAAATAGAAAAAAACACAAAATTTGCCATTGTGGATCCATTTTTCCACCAATTAAGGTCAAATTTGAAATGTAGAAAGTATTTTGTGTGGGATTCAACATATTTAACGGGTTTTTGTGAGAAATTTTTCGTTGACCCAATTTTCAAGAATTATGCAAATTAGGTGTAATTTTTAGAAAAAAATCTTCTCTAAAACCACTTGGCGAATTGGAACCAAATTTCGTGTGGAAGGTTCCTACATCGGTCTGAAAAAGTTTGTACTAGTCCAAGATGCCCGTTGTTACTAGATAAAAAAATAGCCTGGCTAAACCCAGCTGAGTTTATGTCATCTCGAAGCGTGCCTGCATGTGTGTGTTGCAAAGTAGGCTTCAATGAAGCAAAAATGGTCATAAGCTCAATTTATTTCCCACCTTTACCTGATGAACCAATTATGGTAACCACATCAAATTGTCTTACAGTGGCCGAGTGGTCTTAGCATTCGATGTTACGGATCACAGCGCCTCTCGCCCCGACATTGCGCATTAACGTCCCAGTGGCGCTAGAACTTCATCTTTGCAAGTTAACTTGCTGCTTGGTCGTGGTTTTCTCCAATACTCTAGTGTCTTCCGCCATTTCCAAAACTGACAGTCTCCGTGTAAGTGAAATATTCTTGAGTTGAACGTTAAACAGCATTACAAACAAAAACAAACATTGTCTTACATATGCAGCCAGTTGAGAATCACATGCTCTATTGGGCCTCTTGTTATTAAGACATTACAGTTAAAACTGAATATCTAATGTTATATCTAAGTTGTTTAGTGTGGTTTTGTTAAATAAAACAAAACATTGCTTCATAAAACTTAAAATTTTTAAGATATTGATGACAGAAAAATTGGAATATTTGAGTTGAGTGTACACTCATTTGAGTGAACGATTGTGAAACTGGGGCCTGGCCTGCAATTTGGATTGGATGAATGATGTGTTACGCCTCTGTCAAAATTTACTTGTATCTGTATACTCGGAGATGTTAGATGAAACCGAACTACTGGGGAGGGTGAATTTAACCCTTGGCAAGCGACTGCAATAAACAACGAGACCTCAAAATTCGAGGTGCTTACTATCTCCAATGAGAAAACCACTCGCCTTCGGCAATCGACTGCAGCTAAAACTGAACGCTAACCCTAACCCTTTCTAATAATAAATGTAATATGTTTAATGAGTACTTTAAATGCTTTGGTATATCGATTATACCCATATATATATATATATATATATATATATATATATATATATATATATATATATATATATATATATAACAAGTATATATATTCAGACCAGCAACAAAGACTGTCCTGGTTCCTTCAAATAGCTTATTATTTGGATCGATGTCCTTCTCCATTTCTACCAGTGTTTCTGTCTTGTAAAGCTGGATCATTTTGGTTGTACAATTGTACCTGAACACCAATGAACAACTTCAGTGTTTCTGTCTTGTAAAGCTGGATCATTTTGGTTGTATATTTAGCTTCCAACTCCGTATTTTCATTATAACAGTTTTTTATCTCGATATGTCCGTGATGTTAAGTTAAAAACTTCCACTTTACGTTATAACTGGTAATATTTCAGGATGGTCATTTGTAAATAAGATTCAGCTAAAACTTGTAAACGTTATACAAATAGTTATGAATGATAGATCTGTTTACAGCAAAGTATATGGTTTACGTCTTTTACTTTTCTATTGAACTGGCTATAGAAAAGTGCCTGCTCAACTACATTTATTTATATTTGATTATTAATGATAGTTATCAGGCTTGAATTACGATTTCACTACCTAATTTACATCAATATGTTTTATCAAGATACCTTGAATTTCTCAATTTAATACATTCTGTTCCTGGTGGCTGTTTCAAAGTTCAATTACATGTTATTTCAATTTTTTTCCGAAAATTTAGGGTTTTAAATGATAACAACACAGACATAATATATATATGTTTGAAACTTTGCTGTTCTGTGTTTTTTCTTGTAAAAAATAAATACATATTTTTAAAAATTATTGATAAAATAACGATATCATAACAATATAAAACTTTGTAAAACCAGTAAAACAGTGATGTAAAATACATCTTTAAGAATCTCGATAACGATGATCGACGACGATGACGATTATTGTCAAATGGTTAAGTTTATATGATCAAGACGATCAGCAGATCTTAAACCCAGGTTCCACAGACTGCAATGTCACGGTTTTTAGCATTTCCTAAATTGCGTGGTAGGTGGGTATGTGGATGGAATTGGTCTTCAGAAAGTGTCTGGTCCAGCTTAGCTTTGATGTTAACATACGCATCTCTATCCATATAGTCCATCTGATTGTAATTCCACTGTATCCTCCTCTGGAAATCCTCCTGGGTACAACCTGTACACTTGTAGGTATTACCAAATGTAAAATATGTGTCTCCTTCAAGACGTATTGGCTGAACTTGTGAACACTGAAGTCGGTAGTCTATGTCACCTTTCTGTAAAAATAAAAAATAATATAATTTTGAGTTTAAGGGACCCGTGATTGTAAAAAAGTTTGAATAATCTGGCCTATCAATGTCATGTAACCTCATTATTAGACAATAATTTGTCATTTTATCTAGTGCCTTCTCCGATGTTTTAGCCGCTATTTGTTACCCAGATTTCTTACTTTATCGTTTGTTGTGCCTTGAACTTGGTTACATTAATCATTAACATAGTACAATGTTATATCAACAAATACCGGCTTTTTAATTTGTAAATAATGAATTTTAGACAACATACAGTAGAAAAAGAAAAATATTTGAAGAAAAGTGTCTCTTTTGAATGCATTTCATCAATAAAAAATGATTGGTGTAATCAGGAGGCGTACCTGTTCAATACACAATTACAAGAGGTTTTTTTTTAAATGATAAGACAAAATAAGAAAATATATTGCTTGTGACATTCATGATAAATATAAACAAAATTATCCCTAAATATTAGACCTCATAGTTTTTAATGTAAAACATTACTACATATACTATAGGTGTTGAATGGGCATCCGTATTTTCCAAATGTTCATGTCAACAGAAAAAATAAAAAAAAATATACTCTTTAATTTACTCCTGACGAAGCCGTCAAACGACTTATTGCGAACTTTTCTGTCACATCTTATTCACAAATTATTGTGGAATTTTATCGTTCAATCATACCTTAAAATGATCTCTGTATCCCTGGTGTTCGTCAAGAAATCTGACTTTCTTTGGTTTTGTGTATCCATATTTCTCTGTTTTCATACAGGATCTCAGAGGCTGCAAATATGATTTAATAAGAATCATTGAATGCTGTTTAAATCCCATTACTATTCAATAGCTATACAGAAATACTTTCTCTGTGTGTGTGTGTGTGTGTGTGTGTGTGTGTGTGAGAGAGAGAGAGAGAGAGAGACTTACCAGCATTACTTCATGATATACTTTAGCTTCATTTTTCTCAATCTTTTTCCACAGGTTTCTTGCAATTACTTAAAATAAATGAAATAAAACAAATATTTAGATCTATATTATATTAGATTTTAACTTTATCAGTTCACTAGTGAGTCCCAAAATATGAGCACTGTTTTCAATGAAGTACAAGGATATGCATTTCACATGTTAACAGTTCGAGAGAAAAAAAGAACGAACTAGCATCTAAAAGGAATACCAATTAATTTACAGAAAAGGATTAGAATTAAGACCAGAATTCAGAGCAATAGAAAAGATTGCCAGTGAAGTAAGCGACTTTTTTTTCGGAAAATTGTCTGTAATGGGTAGGTTTTTTTTTTACATTCGTCAATTTTTTTTATCTCTTACCTGAAGCCACAAGGGGTGCAAGATCATGATACAAGTACGCAATATGAGTGACTACTGTCAATCCGATCATTTTCAATTCTGAAATACTGCAAATAATAGAAAGATTTAGACATAACGATAGAGTGAAAAGAGGTCATTATATAGCCTAACAGACTAAGAATCAAAAATTAACTAATGAATTAAAAGATCGTCTTACTTTTTCTATCACTTGCTATTTCCTATTCAAGAAGTTTGAACAATTTTGTTTTCTTCTTTTTTTTCGTGAAAAAGCAACTTGACTGATTCCACAACATATGGTTGTCAGAGACATTACTATGACGTCATGCATTAAGATTACCCAATCAAATGCCGTAAAAAAGACACATGATCACGGGGAAAACTGTGCGTTTTCTTGCTGGAATATTCGTTTACATCAGAATTTTCTTTAATAATTTATTAAGCAAAGCGCGCCAAAAATATTAGAGGGAGGTTTTAGTTCAGGTCAGACGGAAACCACATTTTGTGATCCTGTTTTTCTTTCTTTTATTAAGATTACAGTCCAGATATCAACCAAAATTCATTTAATGAATATTTCGAAAAAAAAGCAGTAAATAATAATTATTTTACATACCTTGAAAATAACCCATACAAATCTGCACTTAAACTAATGTAAGCCGGTGTAAATGACATTTCACTTAAACCAATGTAAGTCGGTGTAAATGACATTTCACTTCTTTTCTAAACATCAATAATTTGCTATAACATGCTAAAAATAAAATACACATCGTTACCTTTTTAAAGCTTTTTATTATCTTCAAAATTTGCAAGTTTCACGATTTTTCTTTCCTCATCCAAGAAAAACAGACAAATTGCCAAGTGAATTTTTGGCTCCAAAAGCCAAACAATTCTTGTTGCCAGAGATTGCATTGTGACGTCATTCATAGATTTTTACCAATTATAGCTTGAGTTTGTAAAGAATCACGGAAAACCGTGAACTTATGAGAGGAGAAAATCTAAAAAGTAAACCTTTTTGTCAAGAAACAGACGAGAGCCCCTTTGACAGAAATCACGTGACCAATGGGCTCTGATCACGGCGACTTAAAACATACTAAGGATTTTTGGTTTAAGGAACTGTGGCATTGATTTTCTATTTGATGTCACGTGGATGACTATTTAATTAGCAACAAAGAAAAAAATGCAAACGCTAGGGTTGGGGTCTATTATTGGTAAAATTCAAGTTACTGTTCAGAGGCGGATCCAAAGTTTTTATGAAAGGTGGATGGGTATAAGAATTTTATCATGAGATATTTCGAGCGTCGAAGGCTCGGGTCGAGGTAGAGCCCTGATGGGGGTCCGGAGGGCACAGCCACCCGGCGAAAAATGAATTCTTAATATTTCTAGAGACCTTTTTCTCTCTTTCTCTCTCTTGAATTTTTTAAGGGTGTGCAACCTCCCCAACCCACCTTTAATCCGCCGATGTTGTTTTTATGCAATGCCACAGTGATTGATATAATACTGTTTTATAACCCAGTTCTTTATTTATTGTTGTTTGAAAACGCAAAATGCTTTGCTGAGAAAAACTACTTGCAAATTTTTATTGTTGAGATTTCATCCAATAGAACAACATTTCTCGACTTGTAAGATGTGAATTATTAATTTCTTCTGTTTTTATTTATTTTTTTTACAATTATTCTTATATTTCTCGCGATATCTTGTGAAACAGATTTTAGTCGTGTCTCATGTTGCGTCATTTTAAAAAAAATAAGGCACTCGTTTATAAATAAACGCATATTGCAATAAATGTTGCTGCAACTTTCATCATCCAAATTTATAAAATTCCTTGCATTTCTCTACTATTATTTGATTAATATTACAGATATGACAAAACAACACTGTCAAATACTGTTTGATATAACGTTTCCTTTTAATTTGGCATTTCATCACGCCAAATTAGTGTATTGTTGTCAGGTATTTAAAAATAAGTCAAGGTATATTCGCACCTGTACCTATAGACGTCACGGCGGCAGTTTTATACTTTATGTATGCTATTTTTCTTTTTTCTTTTCTTTTTTTTCAAATAATAATTAGATAGGCCATGTAACTATAAAGCGATGCATATAAATTGCCGAACTTGGGTCCAGATGCTCTACAGAGGCAATCATGCACCTGTATCTGAAGCTACTGCACAGAGTCACGCCACGTATCGATATCCACGTTATATTGCAGGATAAATATATCGGCTTAGTCATGAACAGCAGAAAAGTAAACATTATATTTAATTTACCGTGAATATGCAACACAGTTTCCGATGTTTAATCTATCCGATAAGCAATGAACAATGATCAATACTGTTAATTTCTTCATCAAGCTTGATAAGAGTTATGTCCCTTTACACAAGAATCTAGATAGTAATGTTGAGTGCAAAAAGTTTACAGCAGTTAAAAAAAAATATTTAACGTACCAAAAGATAAGAGATTGAGTTGTTTTTTTTTTTTTCTGAACCTAAGTGCGTATATTTTTACAATTTAAAAAAATAGTAAAACACTGTCACTTTCGTCTTAAAACTCTATGCATATAAAAAATTTGTTCGATAACTTTTTCAATAAAATAAAATTATTAATTAAAAAAAAAAACTTGTCTAAAGAAACAATAACTGACAATGGACATCAGATACGTATCACCTCCTCTTTGATTTGAGGTGTTCATCTATTATATCACAGTGGAATCTTAAATGAAAATTAGTGCATTTATTAGCAAACGAAACAATAACTCCGTAAAACAAATCTTGGACACAACAAAAATACTTAACAATTAATATGGTAACATAAACTAACGCACTCTGGCGCCGTGTTTGTGACACGAGATCAAAACCGCGGGCACGACGGAAATACGTAATATTGGTAACATAAACTAACGCACTCTGGCGCCGTGTTTGTGACACGAGATCGAAACCGCGGGCACGACGGAAATACGTAATATTGGTAACAGAAACTAACGCACTCTGGCGCCGTGTTTGTGACACGAGATCGAAACCGCGGGCACGACGGAAATACGTTATATTGGTAACAGAAACTAACGCACTCTGGCGCCGTGTTTGTGACACGAGATCGAAACCGCGGGCACGACGGAAATACGTAATATTGGTAACAGAAACTAACGCACTCTGGCGCCGTGTTTGTGACACGAGATCGAAACCGCGGGCACGACGGAAATACGTAATATTGGTAACATAAACTAACGCACTCTGGCGCCGTGTTTGTGACACGAGATCGAAACCGCGGGCACGACGGAAATACGTAATATTGGTAACAGAAACTAACGCACTCTGGCGCCGTGTTTGTGACACGAGATCGAAACCGCGGGCACGACGGAAATACGTAATATTGGTAACATAAACTAACGCACTCTGGCGCCGTGTTTGTGACACGAGATCGAAACCGCGGGCACGACGGAAATACGTAATATTGGTAACAGAAACTAATGCACTCTGGCGCCGTGTTTGTGACACGAGATCGAAACCGCGGGCACGACGGAAATACGTTATATTGGTAACAGAAACTAACGCACTCTGGCGCCGTGTTTGTGACACGAGATCGAAACCGCGGGCACGACGGAAATACGTAATATTGGTAACAGAAACTAACGCACTCTGGCGCCGTGTTTGTGACACGAGATCGAAACCGCGGGCACGACGGAAATACGTAATATTGGTAACAGAAACTAACGCACTCTGGCGCCGTGTTTGTGACACGAGATCGAAACCGCGGGCACGACGGAAATACGTAATATTGGTAACAGAAACTAACGCACTCTGGCGCCGTGTTTGTGACACGAGATCGAAACCGCGGGCACGACGGAAATACGTTATATTGGTAACAGAAACTAACGCACTCTGGCGCCGTGTTTGTGACACGAGATCGAAACCGCGGGCACGACGGAAATACGTAATATTGGTAACAGAAACTAACGCACTCTGGCGCCGTGTTTGTGACACGAGATCGAAACCGCGGGCACGACGGAAATACGTAATATTGGTAACAGAAACTAACGCACTCTGGCGCCGTGTTTGTGACACGAGATCGAAACCGCGGGCACGACGGAAATACGTAATATTGGTAACAGAAACTAACGCACTCTGGCGCCGTGTTTGTGACACGAGATCGAAACCGCGGGCACAACAGAAATACGTAATATTGGTTACAGAAACTAACGCACTCTTGCGCCGTGTTTGTGACACGAGATCGATACCGCGGGCACGACAGAAATACGTAATATTGGTAACAGAAACTAACGCACTTTGGCGCCGTGTTTGTGACACGAGATCGAAAACGCGGGCACGACAGAAATACGTAATGTTGGTAACAGAAACTAACGCACTGTGGCGCGGTGTTTGTGACACGAGATCGAAACCGCGGTCACAACTGAAATACGTAATGTTGGTAACAGAAACTAACGCACTCTGGCGCCGTGTTTGTGACACGAGATCGAAACCGCGGGCACGACGGAAATACGTAATATTGGTAACAGAAACTAACGCACTCTGGCGCCGTGTTTGTGACACGAGATCGAAACCGCGGGCACGACGGAAATACGTAATATTGGTAACAGAAACTAACGCACTCTGGCGCCGTGTTTGTGACACGAGATCGAAACCGCGGGCACGACGGAAATACGTAATATTGGTAACAGAAACTAACGCACTCTGGCGCCGTGTTTGTGACACGAGATCGAAACCGCGGGCACGACGGAAATACGTAATATTGGTAACAGAAACTAACGCACTCTGGCGCCGTGTTTGTGACACGAGATCGAAACCGCGGGCACGACGGAAATACGTTATATTGGTAACAGAAACTAACGCACTCTGGCGCCGTGTTTGTGACACGAGATCGAAACCGCGGGCACGACGGAAATACGTAATATTGGTAACAGAAACTAACGCACTCTGGCGCCGTGTTTGTGACACGAGATCGAAACCGCGGGCACGACGGAAATACGTTATATTGGTAACAGAAACTAACGCACTCTGGCGCCGTGTTTGTGACACGAGATCGAAACCGCGGGCACGACGGAAATACGTAATATTGGTAACAGAAACTAACGCACTCTGGCGCCGTGTTTGTGACACGAGATCGAAACCGCGGGCACGACGGAAATACGTAATATTGGTTACAGAAACTAACGCACTCTTGCGCCGTGTTTGTGACACGAGATCGATACCGCGGGCACGACAGAAATACGTAATATTGGTAACAGAAACTAACGCACTTTGGCGCCGTGTTTGTGACACGAGATCGAAAACGCGGGCACGACGGAAATACGTAATGTTGGTAACAGAAACTAACGCACTGTGGCGCGGTGTTTGTGACACGAGATCGAAACCGCGGTCACAACTGAAATACGTAATGTTGGTAACAGAAACTAACGCACTCTGGCGCCGTGTTTGTGACACGAGATCGAAACCGCGGGCACGACGGAAATACGTAATATTGGTAACAGAAACTAACGCACTCTGGCGCCGTGTTTGTGACACGAGATCGAAAACGCGGGCACGACAGAAATACGTAATGTTGGTAACAGAAACTAACGCACTCTGGCGCCGTGTTTGTGACACGAGATCGAAACCGCGGGCACGACGGAAATACGTAATATTGGTAACAGAAACTAACGCACTCTGTCGCCGTGTTTGTGACACGAGATCGAAACCGCGGGCACGACGGAAATACGTAATATTGGTAACAGAAACTAACGCACTCTGGCGCCGTGTTTGTGACACGAGATCGAAACCGCGGGCACGACGGAAATACGTAATATTGGTAACAGAAACTAACGCACTCTGGCGCCGTGTTTGTGACACGAGATCGAAACCGCGGGCACGACGGAAATACGTTATATTGGTAACAGAAACTAACGCACTCTGGCGCCGTGTTTGTGACACGAGATCGAAACCGCGGGCACGACGGAAATACGTAATATTGGTAACAGAAACTAACGCACTCTGGCGCCGTGTTTGTGACACGAGATCGAAACCGCGGGCACGACGGAAATACGTAATATTGGTAACAGAAACTAACGCACTCTGGCGCCGTGTTTGTGACACGAGATCGAAACCGCGGGCACGACGGAAATACGTAATATTGGTAACAGAAACTAACGCACTCTGGCGCCGTGTTTGTGACACGAGATCGAAACCGCGGGCACGACAGAAATACGTAATATTGGTTACAGAAACTAACGCACTCTTGCGCCGTGTTTGTGACACGAGATCGATACCGCGGGCACGACAGAAATACGTAATATTGGTAACAGAAACTAACGCACTTTGGCGCCGTGTTTGTGACACGAGATCGAAAACGCGGGCACGACAGAAATACGTAATGTTGGTAACAGAAACTAACGCACTGTGGCGCGGTGTTTGTGACACGAGATCGAAACCGCGGTCACAACTGAAACACTCGAGATCGAAACCGCGGGCACGACAGAAACACTAAACAATTTCAATATATGATAACAGTAGCTAACGCACCCTGGCGACATGTTTGTTACAGGAGATCAAAACCGCGGGCACGACTTGAACAATAAACACGTGATATTGGTAACAGAAACTAACACACGCCTTTTTCGTGATAAGATGACCGAAAAAACTTTTTAAAAATATATCCTACACATAGTGAGACGTTATCTCAATGCTCTAGTTATATATATATATATATATATATATATATATGTGTGTGTGTGTGTGTGTGTGTGTGTGTGTGTGTGTGTGTTATAAAAGTATATCAGAAGCATCAAATTGTTAATGTTTATTACTAGAAACTGTTGATTACAAACGCCACTTCTAGATTGCAGACAGTAGGAAGGTATAATAGTAATACAAAGAGTTAACAATACGAAAACCTAGTACATGTAGTAATCAAAATATACAGTCTTATCGTCGTATCAGAGTCGTAACAAAGCCTTCAATGACGCAATGTAAATATATTGCGTCCCTCTAACTGGTGGGAAATATTCTTTACTGAACTTTTCATTGCTGAAAAGAACAACCCGGACGGGAAATATAACAACATAAAGATTAAAATCCCTATTTTTTTTTGGTAATAACCAAGATAACGAAAACGTTGCTATTTACCTTTGTTAAGTTTAGAAGCACACAAAAGATTCATAACTTAACAGGATATGTATTTCCAATAAAACCAGACTTAAATTGATTTGTCGATTTAATACTTGTTTCTTTTTTATTTTTGCCTTCGAAATCAAGGTAATACTTGAATGTATGGACACACACATACACATACACACACACACACACACACACACACACACACACTATCGAGATAGGCACACTACAGGCTATTTCTTTTTTCCGTAAATATCTATCTTAATTACTGTTTATTACTAACTCAAACTATGACATTTAATTTTATTTTTGATTTTGGAAAAAAAATTAGATAAAACTTATTTTTGACAACAATTATTCATGAGAACAATTTTTTTTTAAAATCCAGAATGTACAACCTCAGTGATGTAACTGATTCTCAACTTGTACATGTATACATAGATTTGCGTTACATTGTAGACAATTATTTAAAATCGAAAATTGCATAATATATATCATTTTTTAAAATAATTCAATATTTCAAAAAAAGATAATTAATGTACTGTATAAATCAACACCTGGGGATTTCAGATTTTTAATTTAACAATTGAATTTTATTAGTCAAGATGTTCATTTATTTATAATAACAACTAAATCCTTGTCAGGTATGATTGTGTCACCTGTTCAATAGGTAAGCGGGTTACCTGGTTATCTAAATTTTGGCAGAATGCCTTCAGACACAGAGTTAAATGCAGTGTATATGCAGCGCATGTGATCACTTTAAATCAAAGAATATTGTTTTGATTTTCCTCCGTAAAGTTGCTCGCTATGTTATGAGACACTGTCGCCATGGCAATGCATGACTAATATCTATTTTTAGACTTTCATTTCAAAATGCGCAGTAATGACATTGCCGATCGCAGTCTGCACCACGTGCTAGTGTTTATTTTGATATGCAAATGAAGTTTGGAAGGAAATAATATGTGACAATTTGTAAAATGCAGGTTATAATATCAAAAGGCGCTCGAGTTTAAACATTGTGTGTACACAGTGTTTAGTCTCACCTTCAAATGGGAGTTTATTTATTCTTAAAAAATAATTTACACGATGGCGGATAATCATTTACAGGATAATATAAAAAATGTGGGACGCGCGTGCAGGAAGATTGGAGATGAAATAAACAATAAATATAAACAAATGAATGGAAGAATTATAGGACGTATGAGACAAATTGAACAATATCAACATATTTATTTACAAACTTTTGTTTTCTTAGCCATCGTTATACGGTTATCTGCCTCTAATTAATTTTTAAAAATGGTAAGTTTTTAAAACTTTTGTTATATGTTTATTTAATTTTTAAATTTGAATATTCTTATAGATTTAATTTTGTTATTTTATCTCTATATTTTTTGAAGTGTAAAAGTGAAAATTTTAACAGATAATATGGTGATTTTAAAACTTTTGTGATGTTTTAAACTATTAGACTAGTACATGGATTTAGAACAATTTTGATTTTAATTTGAATAAGGTCATTGTATGAATTTTAAATGAGTGACACTGACAGCATAGCATTTAAAATATTATTGATTGAAACAATTGATAAAAAAAATTCCAATAACTATTACATAATTTTAAATATGCGAAGTTGGTACGTTTTCGAACACTAGACGAAAACAGAGATTTTTCTTTCAAAAATTGAAGAGAGTAACCAAATGTTTCAGTCAAGATTATTTCACTTGAATCAAGATGGCACCAGTCTTAGATTACGTTACAGTAATTGTATAAAGTACTTCTGGCATTTATTTATTTATTTTTTTTTTTCGTATGTGTTTGTCAAGCGGCATCAGACTTAAACTTCAATGGTACTTGAAAATAAGTTAATTTGAGTGTTATAGAAGTTAGTTTGTTATAAATTCAACACGATACTTATGACTTTAAGTTTTATTTTACACCTTTTCAAAATTGTCAGTAAATAAATAAGACATCTAGGGGGATGTTTGATCACTGGTAGAAAATAATAAATAAAACATTTGTTGTTTTTCAGGGATTGACCATTTCATGAGAAATAAGAGCATAATTGGAACAGATTTGTTTACAAATAATAGAAAAATGACCAAAATGTATTGGATCAAGAACATGCTAAAAATAGTCGAAATTGTGGGAATAAATAAAACACATATGTTGTGTCATTTAAGAAGTAAACTTGTAATGTTATTAACATTATTTACTTGTGCGTGTCATGTGATGCCTGCACGTGCATGGAATGATGAGATACTATGTGAACGTAACACATTCCAACAAAGTTACACTAATTTGTGTTCCGCCCTTGATAATTGAATCATCATGACATATATATTTTTTTTACCATCTTCATAGGATCATTAACGCACGGGCATTTACAGCAAAAGTCAAATGTAGCGTCATAAATGGAAATAAGACAACTTTTAAAAAAATATGCAAAAACAACATGGATATAACTGAAGAATATCAAAGTTCGAGTTACAATTTGCCTTCGCAAATTGACCTAATTTTCAAGTGGCAGGATCGATTCCGAACGAGTCTGTATGTTAGGACCGAAACTTTGTACTCTTGTATACAGACTTTCACGTGATCATAAAACGTGATTAGATGGGATCGATTTTGGACCTCCGGGAAGACAGACAATTGCACAGTCTGCATATGTGAGACAAACATCGTAAGAAAATCGATTCAGATTTCAAGGTATTTTTTTCCAGGTGCACAGTGTGTATGTAAACATTGATTGTCTTCGTTCATTTCATTGCGTCAATATAAGTATGATACATGATAGTAATTATTGGTATCGAAATATTTGTTAACGATTTCATTATTGTCAGACATTGGTATTTGATAACAACGGAAATAGGACATTTGGTCTCATTTTTGACATGCAACTTTTTACATTGTGTAATTATTTTGGTACATTATACAATTCATCTAAAACTTTATTGATCATATGTAACACGTGATTTTATCAATGACTCTCGTTTTTATGCAGTTTTTGTCTCTTTTAAAACATTAAATTTATGAAATTTTAATAGTGTAAGGAGGTATCGAAACAAACAATTTTTAAGATTTTGTTCAGTTCTATATTTGCGACAAATTTTAAAATTCAAAATTCCTTTTTTTTAAAAAAAATTTGATTTAATTTTATTAAACACTTTAGACCTTATTAAAGTGTGGTATTAAGTCAAGCCCAACAATCGTGATATACTAGTATATGGTACTTGGCCCAGTTTTACAATAGTTCCTTAACTAAGATTTTCCTTAATTTCAATTTATAAAATTTTGGCGATCTTTTTTGAAACTACGAATAAAACATTTTTCAACAAAATAGAGCTGTTGAAGGCTTGAATTATACTTTAAAATGACATCTTCAACAAAGATATATCTTCACAATTGATACAATAATTATTACAAATTTTTCAAATTTAAGTTAGGGAAAATCTTAGTTAAGAAATTATTGTGAAACTCGGACCTATTAGTCCTTTAACTAAAACTGCCTATACTTTGCTTTCGAGACAAACTGGTTCCAGTTTTTTTTAGAATTGATTCTTAAAATAGTGCGAATTTTAGACTTTGTAATATTTTGTCGCTTTTTTCATGGAAGTTGAAGGAAATTTTAAGCTACTCATTGTTTAATGTATATATTTCATGTTACACATATTTAACACCAAACATCACAGTATTGGTATCATTTCATGTCGTATCTCATGAAAGGCTTTTTCATGCTCTTTATCCGGAAATGAAAACGGAATCGCTTGAGCAGACGTTACGCAGAGTGTCACGTGCCTTCTAAATTAAAATTATAAGATAGAACATAAAAACTAATAATGAAATGATTTTAGATAAATTGAAACTTTCCTTTATGTGTTATCCCGACTGCAATGAAAATATAACCGTTTTGTGTACACGTTTTTAGGTAACATCCGGACATTTTATATGTTCACGCGGTACCTTTTTAAAGATTCTGACAACGGTTACAATTTTCTAGATACTGGCAGTACAAAATTGAGTTGAAAACCGCTAATAAAACGGCGACTCTGTTCCTCCACTTCCTCTGCAACATCATCACCGCCATCACTGTCGTCGACACGACTTTCCGAACGCACGCTTGCTAAATAAGATACTTGGTTCAATTTAAAAAAAAAAACTCGAAAACAAATGGCGTCTTCTGATTCATTTTTAAAAAAATTATTCTTTCTATATTTCCAGAAACTATTTTTACATCAATTAAAAGTTTCGATGTGTTTTCCTTATCAGTCATTATTGGTGGCTATTTTTAGCATCACGTGATCCAATCGAAGGTACCACGAGCTGTGTTGAAGAGGTTTTTTAATACTTATGCTAATTTTGAGAATTTTGATATAATATTTGAGAAGTCATATGCTTAATTTTGAATTGATCTTTTTTAAATGTCAAAATTTAACATATGCTAACTGTATTTTTTACTATACAGTATAAAATGTTAGAGTTTTTGAATTATGTAAAACTTTTGACAAATGATAGCTTGATCATATGTTGAAAGTTTTATTTTTTTTTTACAGAAAAGTTCAAAACTTTTGACATCAAATGACAGTATTTTTAATATTTGTTGTTGTGGATATTTTGTTGACCTAATCATTGGTATTAAGATGTTCTACATAAGGACACTGGAAGTTATGGTCAAACGGACACAGTAGCGGTCAAGATTGTTTTGAAGTTTCTTAAAAATGGACTTTTTTCAGAAAACTTTTTTACTTTTAGATTTTTTTTTAAAAAAGTATAATCTTTATCCGATAAACATATCATATTTTAGACATCTTGTTGTTGATTTTTTATCGGCAGACTTCTATGTGCACTTGGTCAGTTCAGTGTCCAGTATGTATACACAGATGTTACATATTTGGTTGTCGGTCCACAGTTTCGTATTTAACCCGTACTTTGGCTTTACAAAATGTCCGATTATGAAGTTAGTACTGAATTAATAAGAATGTTCTGATGGTGTTCAAAAATTATTATTATTATTATTATTATTAAAATCGAACCTGTCTATTTAAGACTTTTTCATAAGCAGGTTTATGTGCTAATGTTTGAATACGTTATTTCATCAAAATTCAAAAATTAAAATATGACACAGGTCGAAATTATATTGTTAAAAATATGAGTCAAATTTATTTTGTGGCCTCAACGAGGTTGTCTTTTAAGGCAGGTTCGATACATTATTATTATTATTATTGTTATTATTATTATACAAAAATCTCTACTCCTTGAAAGATAGGGTAAAGGTGCAATGTACGGGTATTTGATAATTTTTGATGAAGTATATTTTGTTAAATTGTGTTCAGAGGTCGGCTTGGTTTGGTGCATTGACAGTAATTCAAAAATGTGTAAAAAGTAGAAAGTAGGAGAATATTATATTCTATTTATTTTCTTATTGTAGCTCTTACATCCCTACAGAACACATGGTATAATCGGAGATTAAAGAGACTGGTTTATACTATTTGATCATCTAGGGATGTCAGCGTTAATCTTTTAAATTTTTTAAGTTATCTTTTATTTGATTTTATGATTAAACAATTTTTTTGACTTGATCTCACATTGTTCTTACATTTTGTGATTTATGATTTTTATTTTTGATTGAAATTGAAAATAATTAAATAAATGAATTACGAAATAACGTTTTTGTGTTTGGCTATTTTCTGTGTGTGTGTGTGTGTGTGTGTGTGTGTGTGTGTGTGTGTGTGTGTGTGTGTGTGTGATGAAGGTGCGTGCCCGCCTGTATCGCCAGTCCAGGATACGGTTTTGCAATCATACCTTTTATTAAGATTTTTTTTTCTTTTTTAAAAGTTACAAGTAATAATATATAAAAAAAAAATTGCAGATGTCCAATACTAGTCAGAAGGTTGAAATTTAGAAAACTTACCAACATTACAAAATTAATTATATGAAGAAAAATTTTAATTGGGGAATGAGTGCAAAACCAATATCAGCTGAGTATAGGGATGTTTTGGGAGTTTTTGGTTTGGGTTGACTCTTGATTTGCTGAATCGGTGCAAACCATCATTCAACAAACTTGACGTCATATTACTTTGTTTTGTTTTATTTTCCTTTTTTCTTTTCTTTTCTTTCTCTAAGAAACCGGTGACGCCCATTTATCCCACCAGCATCAATTCAATGAGCCTGATTAAATTTTTTCCTGAAGACTAAGTTATCAGAGTGTAAAACGTATTATTACATAATAATGTCAAGAGTCAGGTCAATCTAAAAGGCGTTGGCCATTGTCCTTTCTAACCACCGGTCAGGATGACGACCTTACCCCGGAAAGATTTGAACCTCAGTTAATCACTGATCAACATTTGTCATTGTTATGATTATGATCGCCAATTCGTATCTCGACTAGTCTAGACTGTAGATTGCACCATAATTAAATCCGATCATTATAGATTATCGATTATTAATTAATGAAATCAATAATGAGGGTATATTACAAACTTCGGTTCTTATGAAATAATAGATTTACATATGATACTGTTATGATCTCCGTAGTGGCTATATAACCATTGTTTACAGTGTATACAACATACAAACATTGTCATAATTGATAATAATCTTTCAAGTAGATTATTCATAAGTTAATAGTAGGCTAGAGACCTAAGAATGGCCCCGTTTTCATAGATCTATATTTATTTCCGATTGCTTATTTCATTCTGTAGATAAATATATCTGTCTTACACAATGACACGAGCCAGTTTTGGAACCTTGCCAAAAGTTAAGATTTTTTTTTATCAAAATATGATTATTTAAAGACAGAGTTGATTTTAAAGTTAAACCTCGTTGTTAAATAATGACAACGTGAGTGAACTTTTATCAACCCAGACTGAGTTTAAATCTTAACTTTTGAAACATGAGCCGCGTTTGATTCATACATAATACCAATATTGCATTACTTTTCGAATGGGTCTGATACAGACAGGTTACGACCTTACAGGTTCCAACAGACTACAAGTTAATCCAAAAGTCTGAGTCACTTATAGAAGGCATTGGTCAAAATAAACATTGTAGTGAAAATAACTTTTTTAAAAAGTAAAGGTTTGACCTAATGGTTGTCCTTGGACAGATCCTAGGTAATGTCTAACAAACAATGGATTTCTTGAACAATCGCCAGAAGTCCTTATTTTAAATGCATCGTGCGCTTTTGGTTTTTGAGCCCAAAGTTATGTGGGTCATTGTTTGTAATATGTCAATAACAAATAAACTTACATCTCGTCGTGTACGTGTATAGTTAATTAATTACAGAGAATGCAAGAAAGACGCACTAAGTATATGGGAGACTGATTAATATTTGGGAGACTGATTAGTATAAGAATTATATTCTTGTTTCAGTTTCAGAATTCCAATTGAATTTAAATATTGTAAATGTCAATTTAATGTAATGTTATCAGTTCCATAAAATATTTTTTTTTAAAACTAAATATAATATTAATCATAAAATGTTCCCTAAGCCCAAAACTCATAAAGGACAACAAAAGGTTTATGAGACATAACATGAAATGATTATCTGACAGTTTTCTCATGTTTAGTTGTTTTTTGTAAAATGGTTTGTAGCAAACGATACAAAGAGCAGTTGGCTTGCACGAAGTTAGTCGGCTAGTTTTGTATAGAGACAGTAAATTCTTGAATGTTGAGCTAAAACAGGTCAAGTACAGTTGTCATATAACATTTTTTGAATGTATTTTATGATTAAATTTAAAAATGGTACATGTATATGACACAGTTAGAAGTTTAACGTTCTTCAACTTATATCGAGACGACCAGTTCTGGAGTGGTGGAGAAAAACGGAGTATTAAGAAAATTCCACTGACCTCCGGCAAACGATATGACAAACTTTCCCAGAATTCCACTGACATCCGGCAAACGATCTGTACTTTCCCAGATTAGAATCTAACCGAGCAGGAATCGAACATAAGAATTGAAAGACACTGTTATCCGTAACCGGGTGCTTTTGACAACTCGTCCACCGAACCCCCCCCCCCCCCGACGATTTTAAAGGATAAGATAATAGATGAAATAAAATATTATATTACGTCAAATCGTAATCGGTGTGTAGGGGCAAGATTGCGTTTTTTTTCGAATAAATTTCATTCATAACCTCACCACCTGTAGTGCTGTGGTAAAAGACATTGGTTTCATTTAATTTCCCGAAGTGCGTAGTCGTATAGTTGACAAGCCGAATCTACCAAAGTTTTTTACGCGGGTTTTAATCCGCTTGAAGAAAATTTCCTTATTTGCAGAGCTAGTAATGTCAAAGTTGTTATTCCTGATAAAAAGGATAAGAGATAATTACGTATTTAATGTAAAATTACAATTTCGAATTTGTATAATCATGTACAGAATGTGTCTTCTTGATGTTCAACTCCGTGTTTTTTTTCCAACTGATTCGTTCGTGACTTGTTGGCCAAAATACAGCACTTTTGAGATTAAACATGGTCAATATAATTACCAATTCTTCAAAAGTCTGGGACGTTGAAAATGACTTGGTCCAAATAAATATTATTGTTTGACCTGATGTATATCCTTGGATAGTCTTAAAGCAAACTGAAGAACAAAAGGTGTTTGGACAATCGCCAAAAATAATTTAAGTGCATAAATTTGGACTAGAATATATGTCTAGTCATTACTTAAAACATACAGTTTCCAACAAATATAAGTTCCAATACCGGGTCAAATACTAGTTGTCTTGTAAATATAAGTTCCAATACCGGGTCAAATACTAGTTCTCTAATAAATATATTTGCTTGTGCGATTGCGAACGAATGCAACAAAATGCATTAAAATATAATAATTTACAAGAATTGATTAAGGACAGTAATTATACTTTATCTTCTTTGACTTATATTACAAAAAATTCCACAAACATCCCTTCCATTGTTCTCGGTATGGTTGACGAAGGATTTAGCTTCAGCCTTCAACATAAAAGGTGTTATACTGCAGTGGGTCCGATTTCGATTGACCACAAGGTAGAACTTACATTTTCCTTTCGTAAGCTTCATATGATTGGCTTGGTATCGGTAAGGTTAAAGGTCAGCGATGTTTAACTACGCTACCACGGTCTGATTTAAAGGGGTTTCACGTCCCAGTCAAGATTTTTTGTTACTTATATCGAGACGTCACCAGCTATAGGTGAACCGGCAGAAATGTTTACCTTTGCAGTACGCATATAGCAATGTGCAAGATGGATTCTTTAGCGTGCCACTTCTGCCTTGACTCGGGGCGTCGGTTTTTAATGTTTCCCCCAAAGTACCCCTTAATTAAAAATTAAGCATTTAGAAATAAGTCACTGGGGCCTCGGTAGGCGTGGCACGCTAAAGGAGCCTCCCCGTACTTTGGCTTTAGTGCACGGCAAAGGTCAAATTTTCTGCCACTTCACCTTAAGCTGGTGACGTCTCGATAAAAGTGAAAAAAATTCTTTAACTAATGTTGATAAAATTGGGTATTATAAAAAAAAAAAAAAAAAAAAAAAAAAAAATATTGTTTAAACTAAAAAAATTCTTTATAATACCCAATTTTATCAACATTAGTTATGATACAATCAGGAATAAGGAAAAAGAGGAGAATGAAATACCCGACAGGGGACATCGCTCATTGGTCAAAAAAAAAAAAAAAAAAAAAAAAAAAAAAAAAAAAAAAAAAAAAAAAAAAAAAAGCATACAAAATTGAATATTACAATATTACAAGACTAAAATGGAATTAAATTGTATTCATCTACATCAAACTTGTTTAAAATCTGTCATATGCGTATGTATTTCTCAATGAATCCCAATCGCTTATTGTTTGATATATATCTCAATCATTTTGGTTATAAGTCGAACTTCAGATTTTGTGAAACACAATTTTTCTAAGTTGTCATTTTTCTGCTTAGTGTAGCCTATAATCAAATTCGTGTTAAAGCACAATAGATACAATATAAACGTATGTCAAACGTTTACATAGATGCAAGCTGCTGCAGCATATCTAGTTTTGAATGTATTACTTAAAACAAGAAGATTCACTAATACACAGATAATTGTCAGTTTCACGTCTCACGGGAACAATTAATGATATAAAAATTTTAAGAACAAACTAATACGTGCCATTTAAGCATTCATATGATCATGTGACATTTAGGACATTTTAATACACTCGTCACCGTGCAATATTTATATGTCATATCGCATGGATGCGCACGTGTAAATAAAAGTCAGCATTTTAAATTGCAATGAAAATATGGTAATTTCTTATTTGGGATATCATGATCATTTGTAAATCGTGTGTCCAGCTAATTGGTCAACTTGATTTATATTCAGGTCACACAAAATCAACACTATTCAAAGAGAAGAGCAGACGATCAAACTGTTATCTGTCTTGTGTCTTTGTAAAAGTGGAAAGTCGGCTTCGTCGTTAACTTTAAACTGAAAATGTAACCAGAACAAAAACTTTCACGAAACAAACACAAATAAACGCACAAAAAATGTCATAGTTCAATAAAAACGTCTTTCATCAATTATCTTTATTGTAATTTATTTTTCATTTTTAGTTAATTATTTTTTTATTGATTGGGGGTTTGTTTATTTATTTTTTAAAAAAATTATTTTTTTGATTCTATTTAATCTAGAATAAGATAATGTTTGTTATATAAAAAATCATGTTAAAATAAATTTAAAATGACAATAAATTATAATCACAACCACCATTCAAATCTTAATGTTAAAACACACAAAAACAATATTAAATATGATTAAACGTAACATAAAAAGCGACAATATAGACACAATAAATTATGAACACATAACACAAACATAGAAAAACAAATCACAGAAAATTGTATATATATATATATATATATCTTCTACAACCTGGAAGAACAAAATGACATATATGGGTATAAGTATGTAATGTATCTATCGATTTACCCTGGTTAATGATCACGTAACAAGCTGCTTGGTTGCTTTACAGTGTCCATACAATTGATATGTGTATTATTTTATTGCAGTCAAATAAATCTCTTGAGTACGTTAGTACTCGGAAGGAGAGTACGAACTCGTGACATAAAAATGTCAAAATATTTAATAAATGTAAATAATGGAAACGGTAGAAATATGAATTAAAAAATAGACAGAAAAAAACCATTTGACTGTACTGTCCAAGTAAGAAAGAAAGAAAAAAGGAACAAAGGTTTATTTCAGCTGTACAACCATTGGATGGAAGATTGTACATGTATAAAGAAGACGTTTTTTTGTATCGGTTATCATAATATTTATTAAGATGAGTATTCTCCTGAATAATTTGTTCCATCCATTGTTCAACATGAACAGCAATGTCCCTGACAATTGTTTTTATTCCATGTGTCATATTATAAATTTTTTAATTTTCTGAATGAAATATTAAAAAAATTATAATGATTTAATATTTCATTTAGAAAATTTAAAAAATTATAATATGACACATGTCCATTTTTAGTGTCTTTGGTCACGATATGCCTTAAACTGTCCACTTTCAATATCAAGAATTTGAGTCAAGTGGACAGAAACGCCGGCCTATGGTAGATTTTTTTTCTTGCTCAATTGTAACTTCACCAAATCAGAACTGATAGCTTGAAGGGATCTTGAATAGAATACAATTCACCAATTCCTTTAAAAAACAGGCCCGGAAGAGAGGGACCGAGTTTTCTATAGATCACAGATCACAATGCACTCTCATCGCCTTGATTTGAATCGCACTCTTGCAGATCTTAATGTGAGAGAGATTGACAGTTCGCTTGACGGAAGTCGATGGTTTTACTCTTGGCACCCTGGTTTCCTCTATTATACAAGAATTATTAAAATAACCTTGACCTGGACACAAGTCAACAGTAATCCACTCCTCCGATATCGCGACTGTTTTAAATACGATCAAAACGTTTTCTCAAATACAACCTAACTTCTGACAGAGAAGTATAGAAAAACTTCCGGTGTCTAAAACCTGTCTTGTTCCGTTCAACTGACGTTTGTTTGATATATTTATTCTTTCATGGCATAGCTTTAGACAAAAATTGTAAAAAAAAATGCAATGAACAATGTTGTGTATGCTGGTTTTATTTAAACATTTGAACATATAAAACTATCAAACTAGAAAAAAATGGGAAGACTTACAACATGTCTCCAATCAAACCGGAATGGTAAACTTAGATGTAGTAAGCAGTGG
>CM056607.1:1135808-1231066 GCA_029721355.1 Tegillarca granosa | reverse complement strand
GAAGTTTTAGAGGAGTACTATCAAGTTACACGTCCGTAATGAAGTTTTAGAGAAGTACATATCAAGTTACACGTCCGTAAAGAAGTTTTAGACGAGTACTATCAAGTTACACGTCCGTAAAGAAGTTTTAGAGAAGTACATATCAAGTTACACGTCCGTAATGAAGTTTAGAGAAGTACATATCAAGTTACACGTCCGTAAAGAAGTTTTAGAGAAGTACATATCAAGTTACACGTCCGTATGAGTTTTAGAGAAGTACATATCAAGTTACACGTCCGTAAAGAAGTTTTAGAGAAGTACCATAATTATACGTCCGGAAGAAGTTTTAGAGAAGTACATTTCAAGTTACACGTCCGTAAAGAAGTTTAGAGAAGTACATATCAAGTTACACGCTGTACAGAAGTTTTAGAGAAGTACATATCAAGTTACACGTCCGTAAAGAAGTTTTAGAGAAGTACATATCAAGTTACACGTCCGTAATGAAGTTTTAGAGAAGTACATATCAAGTTACACGTCCGTAAAGAAGTTTTAGAGAAGTACATATCAAGTTACACGTCCGTAAAGAAAGTTTTAGAGAAGTACATATCAAGTTACACGTCCGTAATGAAGTTTTAGAGAAGTACATATCAAGTTACACGTCCCGTAATGAAGTTTTAGGAGAAGTACATATCAAGTTACACGTCGGTAAAGAAGTTTTAGAGAAGTACATATCAAGTTACAAGTCGGTAATGAAGTTTTAGAGAAGTACATATCAAGTTACACGTCCGTAATGAAGTTTTAGAGAAGTACAGATCAAGTTACAGGTCCGTAAAGAAGTTTTAGAGGAGTACAATATCAAGTTACACGTCCGTAATGAAGTTTTAGAGGAGTACATATCAACTTACACATCCGTAAAGAAGTTTAGAGAAGTACATATCAAGTTACACGTCCGTAAAGAAGTTAAGAGAAAGTACATATCAAGTTACACGTCCGTAAAAGAAGTTTTAGAGAAGTACATAATCAAGTTACACGTCCGTAAAGAAGTTTTAGAGAAGTACATATCAAGTTACACGTCCGTAATGAAGTTTTAGAGGAGTACATATCAAGTTACACGTCCATAAAGAAGTTTTAGAGAAGTACATATCAAGTTACACGTCCGTAAAGAAGTTTTAGAGGAGTACATATCAAGTTTACAGGTCCGTAAAGAAGTTTTAGAGAAGTACATATCAAGTTACACGTCCGTAAAGAAGTTTTAGAGGAGTACATATCAAGTTACACATCCGTAAAGAAGTTTTAGAGGAGTACATATCAAGTTACACGTCCGTAAAGAAGTTTTTAGAGAAGTACATATCAAGTTACACGTCCTTAATGAAGTTTTAGAGAAGTACATATCAAGTTACACGTCCGTAAAGAAGTTTTAGAGAAGTACATATCAAGTTACACGTCCGTAAAGAAGTTTTAGAGGAGTACATATCAAGTTACACGTCCGTAATGAAGTTTTAGAGAAGTACATATCAAGTTACACGTCCGTAAAGAAGTTTTAGAGGAGTACATATCAAGTTACACGTTCGTAAAAAGTTTAGAGAAGTACATATCAAGTTACACGTCCGTATGAAGTTTTAGAGAAGTACATATCAAGTTACACGTCCGTAAAGAAGTTTTAGAGAAGTACATATCAAGTTACACGTCCGTAATGAAGTTTTAGAGAAGTACATATCAAGTTACACGTCCGTAAAGAAGTTTTAGAGAAGTACATATCAAGTTACACGTCCGTAATGAAGTTTTAGAGAAGTACATATCAAGTTACACGTCCGTAAAGAAGTTTAGAGAAGTACATATCAAGTTACACGTCCGTAAAGAAGTTTTAGAGGAGTACATATCAAGTTACACGTCCGTAAAGAAGTTTTAGAGAAGTACATATCAAGTTACACGTCCGTAAAGAAGTTTTAGAGGAGTACATATCAAGTTACACGTCCGTACAGAAGTTTTAGAGAAGTACATATCAAGTTACACGTCCGTAAAGAAGTTTTAGAGGAGTACATATCAAGTTACACGTCCGTACAGAAGTTTTAGAGAAGTACATATCAAGTTACACGTCCGTAAAGAAGTTTTAGAGGAGTACATATCAAGTTACACGTCCGTAAAGAAGTTTTAGAGAAGTACATATCAAGTTACACGTCCGTAATGAAGTTTTAGAGAAGTACATATCAAGTTACACGTCCGTAAAGAAGTTTTAGAGAAGTACATATCAAGTTACACGTCCGTAAAGAAGTTTTAGAGAAGTACATTTCAAGTTACACGTCCGTAAAGAAGTTTTAGAGGAGTACATATCAAGTTACACGTCCGTAATGAAGTTTGAGAGAAGTACATATCAAGTTACACGTCCGTAAAGAAGTTTTAGAGAAGTACATATCAAGTTACACGTCCGTAATGAAGTTTAAGAGAAGTACATATCAAGTTACACGTCCGTAAAGACGTTTTAGAGGAGTACATATCAAGTTACACGTCCGTAAAGAAGTTTTAGAGAAGTACATATCAAGTTACACGTCCGTAAAGAAGTTTTAGAGGAGTACATATCAAGTTACACATCCGTAAAGAAGTTTTAGAGAAGTACATATCAAGTTACACATCCGTAAAGAATTTTAGAGGAGTACATATCAAGTTACACATCCGTAAAGAAGTTTTAGAGAAGTACATATCAAGTTACACATCCGTAAAGAAGTTTTAGAGGAGTACATATCAATCTACACGTCCGTAAAAGAAGTTTTAGAGAAGTACATATCAAGTTACACGTCCGTAATGAAGTTTTAGGGGAGTACATATCAAGTTACACGTCCGTAAAGAAGTTTTAGAGAAGTATATATCAAGTTACACGTCCGTAAAGAAGTTTTAGAGGAGTACATATCAAGCTACACGTCCGTAAAGAAGTTTTAGAGAAGTACATATCAAGTTACACGTCCGTAAAGAAGTTTTAGAGAAGTACATATCAATCTACACGTCCGTAAAGAAGTTTTAGAGAAGTACATGTCAAGTTAAACGTCCGTAAAGAAGTTTTAGAGAAGTACATATCAAGTTACACATCCGTAAAGAAGTTTTAGAGAAGTACATATCAAGTTACACATCCGTAAAGAAGTTTTAGAGGAGTACATATCAAGTTACACATCCGTAGAAAGTTTTAGAGGAAGTACATATCAAGTTACACATCCGTAAAGAAGTTTTAGAGGAGTACATATCAAGTTACACATCCGTAAAGAAGTTTTTAGAGAAGTACATATCAAGTTACACGTCCGTAAAGAAGTTTTAGAGAAGTACATATCAAGTTACACATCCGTAAAGAAGTTTTAGAGAAGTACATATCAAGATACACATCCGTAAAGAAGTTTTAGAGGAGTACATATCAAGTTACACGTCCGTGAAAGAAGTTTTAGAGAAGTACATATCAAGTTACACATCCGTAAAAAAGTTTTAGAGAAGTACATATCAAGTTACACATCCGTAAAGAAGTTTTAGAGAAGTACATATCAAGTTACACATCCGTAAAGAAGTTTTAGAGAAGTACATATCAAGTTACACATCCGTAAAGAAGTTTTAGAGAAGTACATATCAAGTTACACGTCCGTAAAGAAGTTTTAGAGAAGTACATATCAAGTTACACATCCGTAAAGAAGTTTTAGAGAAGTACATATCAAGTTACACATCCGTAAAGAAGTTTTAGAGAAGTACATATCAAGTTACACATCCGTAAAGAAGTTTTAGAGAAGTGCATATCAAGTTACACGTCCGTAAAGAAGTTTTAGAGGAGTACATATCAAGTTACACATCCGTAAAGAAGTTTTAGAGAAGTACATATCAAGTTACACGTCCGTAAAGAAGTTTTAGAGAAGTACATATCAAGTTACACGTCCGTAAAGAAGTTTTAGAGGAGTACATATCAAGTTACACGTCCGTACAGAAGTTTTAGAGAAGTACATATCAAGTTACAAGTCCGTAAAGAAGTTTTAGAGGAGTACATATCAAGTTACACGTCCGTAAAGAAGTTTTAGAGAAGTACATATCAAGTTACACGTCCGTAATGAAGTTTTAGAGAAGTACATATCAAGTTACACGTCCGTAAAGAAGTTTTAGAGAAGTACATATCAAGTTTACACGTCCGTAAAGAAGTTTTAGAGAAGTACATTTCAAGTTACACGTCCGTAAAGAAGTTTTAGAGGAGTACATATCAAGTTACACGTCCGTAATGAAGTTTGAGAGAAGTACATATCAAGTTACACGTCCGTAAAGAAGTTTTAGAGAAGTACATATCAAGTTACACGTCCGTAATGAAGTTTAAGAGAAGTACATATCAAGTTACACGTCCGTAAAGACGTTTTAGAGGAGTACATATCAAGTTACACGTCCGTAAAGAAGTTTTAGAGAAGTACATATCAAGTTACACGTCCGTAAAGAAGTTTTAGAGGAGTACATATCAAGTTACACATCCGTAAAGAAGTTTTAGAGAAGTACATATCAAGTTACACATCCGTAAAGAATTTTAGAGGAGTACATATCAAGTTACACATCCGTAAAGAAGTTTTAGAGAATTACATATCAAGTTACACATCCGTAAAGAAGTTTTAGAGGATTACATATCAATCTACACGTCCGTAAAGAAGTTTTAGAGGAGTACATATCAAGTTACACGTCCGTAATGAAGTTTTAGAGGAGTACATATCAAGTTACACGTCCGTAAAGAAGTTTTAGAGAAGTACATATCAAGTTACACGTCCGTAAAGAAGTTTAGAGGAGTACATATCAAGCTACACGTCCGTAAAGAAGTTTTAGAGAAGTACATATCAAGTTACACGTCCGCAAAGAAGTTTTAGAGAAGTACATATCAATCTACACGTCCGTAAAGAAGTTTTAGAGAAGTACATATCAAGTTACACGTCCGTAAAGAAGTTTTAGAGAAGTACATATCAAGTTACACATCCGTAAAGAAGTTTTAGAGAAGTACATATCAAGTTACACATCCGTAAAGAAGTTTTAGAGGAGTACATATCAAGTTACACATCCGTAAAAAAGTTTTAGAGAAGTACATATCAAGTTACACGTCCGTAATGAAGTTTTAGAGGAGTACATATCAAGTTACACATCCGTAAAGAAGTTTTAGAGAAGTACATATCAAGTTACACGTCCGTAAAGAAGTTTTAGAGAAGTACATATCAAGTTACACATCCGTAAAGAAGTTTTAGAGAAGTACATATCAAGATACACATCCGTAAAGAAGTTTTAGAGGAGTACATATCAAGTTACACGTCCGTGAAGAAGTTTTAGAGAAGTACATATCAAGTTACACATCCGTAAAAAGTTTTAGAGAAGTACATATCAAGTTACACATCCGTAAAGAAGTTTTTAGAGAAGTACATATCAAGTTACACATCCGTAAAGAAGTTTTAGAGAAGTACATATCAAGTTACACATCCGTAAAGAAGTTTTAGAGAAGTACATATCAAGTTACACGTCCGTAAAGAAGTTTTAGAGAAGTACATATCAAGTTACACATCCGTAAAGAAGTTTAGAGAAGTACATATCAAGTTACACATCCGTAAAGAAGTTTTAGAGAAGTACATATCAAGTTACACATCCGTAAAGAAGTTTTAGAGAAGTACATATCAAGTTACACGTCCGTAAAGAAGTTTTAGAGGAGTACATATCAAGTTACACATCCGTAAAGAAGTTTTAGAGAAGTACATATCAAGTTACACATCCGTAAAGAAGTTTTAGAGGAGTACATATCAAGTTACACGTCCGTAAAGAAGTTTTAGAGAAGTACATATCAAGTTACACGTCCGTAAAGAAGTTTTAGAGGAGTACATATCAAGTTACACGTCCGTACAGAAGTTTTAGAGAAGTACATATCAAGTTACACGTCCGTAAAGAAGTTTTAGAGGAGTACATATCAAGTTACACGTCCGTAAAGAAGTTTTAGAGAAGTACATATCAAGTTACACGTCCGTAATGAAGTTTTAGAGAAGTACATATCAAGTTACACGTCCGTAAAGAAGTTTTAGAGAAGTACATATCAAGTTACACGTCCGTAAAGAAGTTTTAGAGAAGTACATTCAAGTTACACGTCCGTAAAGAAGTTTTAGAGGAGTACATATCAAGTTACACGTCCGTAATGAAGTTTGAGAGAAGTACATATCAAGTTACACGTCCGTAAAGAAGTTTTAGAGAAGTACATATCAAGTTACACGTCCGTAATGAAGTTTAAGAGAAGTACATATCAAGTTACACGTCCGTAAAGACGTTTTAGAGGAGTACATATCAAGTTTACACGTCCGTAAAGAAGTTTTAGAGAAGTACATATCAAGTTACACGTCCGTAAAGAAGTTTTAGAGGAGTACATATCAAGTTACACATCCGTAAAGAAGTTTTAGAGAAGTACATATCAAGTTACACATCCGTAAAGAATTTTAGAGGAGTACATATCAAGTTACACATCCGTAAAGAAGTTTTAGAGAAGTACATATCAAGTTACACATCCGTAAAGAAGTTTTTAGAGGAGTACATATCAATCTACACGTCCGTAAAGAAGTTTTAGAGAAGTACATATCAAGTTACACGTCCGTAATGAAGTTTTAGAGGAGTACATATCAAGTTACACGTCCGTAAAGAAGTTTTAGAGAAGTACATATCAAGTTACACGTCCGTAAAGAAGTTTTAGAGGAGTACATATCAAGCTACACGTCCGTAAAGAAGTTTTAGAGAAGTACATATCAAGTTACACGTCCGTAAAGAAGTTTTAGAGAAGTACATATCAATCTACACGTCCGTAAAGAAGTTTTAGAGAAGTACATATCAAGTTACACGTCCGTAAAGAAGTTTTAGAGAAGTACATATCAAGTTACACATCCGTAAAGAAGTTTTAGAGAAGTACATATCAAGTCACACATCCGTAAAGAAGTTTTAGAGGAGTACATATCAAGTTACACATCCGTAAAAAAGTTTTAGAGAAGTACATATCAAGTTACACATCCGTAAAGAAGTTTTAGAGGAGTACATATCAAGTTACACATCCGTAAAGAAGTTTTAGAGAAGTACATATCAAGTTACACGTCCGTAAAGAAGTTTTAGAGAAGTACATATCAAGTTACACATCCGTAAAGAAGTTTTAGAGAAGTACATATCAAGATACACATCCGTAAAGAAGTTTTAGAGGAGTACATATCAAGTTACACGTCCGTGAAGAAGTTTTAGAGAAGTACATATCAAGTTACACATCCGTAAAGAAGTTTTAGAGAAGTACATATCAAGTTACACATCCGTAAAAAGTTTTAGAGAAGTACATATCAAGTTACACATCCGTAAAGAAGTTTTAGAGAAGTACATATCAAGTTACACATCCGTAAAGAAGTTTTAGAGAAGTACATATCAAGTTACACATCCGTAAAGAAGTTTTAGAGAAGTACATATCAAGTTACACGTCCGTAAAGAAGTTTTAGAGAAGTACATATCAAGTTACACATCCGTAAAGAAGTTTTAGAGAAGTACATATCAAGTTACACATCCGTAAAGAAGTTTTAGAGAAGTACATATCAAGTTACACATCCGTAAAGAAGTTTTAGAGAAGTACATATCAAGTTACACGTCCGTAAAGAAGTTTTAGAGGAGTACATATCAAGTTACACATCCGTAAAGAAGTTTTAGAGAAGTACATATCAAGTTACACATCCGTAAAGAAGTTTTAGAGGAGTACATATCAAGTTACACGTCCGTAAAGAAGATTTAGAGGAGTACATATCAAGTTACACGTCCGTAAAGAAGTTTTAGAGGAGTACATATCAAGGTACACGTTCGCACTGAAGTTTTAGAGAAGTACATATCAAGTTACACGTCCGTAAAGAAGTTTTAGAGAAGTACATATCAAGTTACACGTCCGTTAAGAAGTTTTAGAGGAGTACATATCAAGCTACACGTCCGTAAAGAAGTTTTAGAGAAGTACATATCAAGTTACACGTCCGTAAAGAAGTTTTAGAGAAGTACATATCAAGTTACACGTCCGTAAAGAAGTTATAGAGAAGTACATATCAAGTTACACGTCCGTACAGAAGTTTTAGAGAAGTACATATCAAGCTACACGCCCGTAAAGAAGTTTTAGAGAAGTACATATCAAGTTACACGTCCGTAAAGAAGTTTTAGAGAAGTACATATCAAGTTACACGTCCGTAAAGAAGTTTTAGAGAAGTACATATCAAGTTACACGTCCGTAATGAAGTTTTAGAGAAGTACATATCAAGTTACACGTACGTACAGAAGTTTTAGAGAAGTACATATCAAGCTACACGTCCGTAAAGAAGTTTTAGAGAAGTACATATCAAGTTACACGTCCGTAAAGAAGTTTTAGAGAAGTACATATCAAGTTACACGTCCGTAAAAAGTTTTAGAGAAGTACATATCAAGTTACACGTCCGTACAGAAGTTTTAGAAAAGTACATATCAAGCTACACGTCCGTAAAGAAGTTTTAGAGAAGTACATATCAAGTTACACGTCCGTAAAGAAGTTTTAGAGAAGTACATATCAAGTTACACGTCCGTAAAGAAGTTTTAGAGAAGTACATATCAAGTTACACGTCCGTAATGAAGTTTTAGAGAAGTACATATCAAGTTACACGTCCGTAATGAAGTTTTACAGAAGTACATATCAAGTTACACGTCCGTAATGAAGTTTTAGAGGAGTACATATCAAGTTACACGTCCGTAATGAAGTTTTAGAGAAGTACATATCAAACTACACGTCTGTACAGACGTTTTAGAGAAGTACATATGAAGTAACACGTCCGTAATGAAGTTTTAGAGAAGTACATATCAAGTTACACGTCCGTAATGAAGTTTTAGAGAAGTACATATCAAGTTACACGTCCGTAAAGAAGTTTTAGAGAAGTACATATCAAGTTACACGTCCGTAATGAAGTTTTAGAGAAGTACATATCAAGTTACACGTCCGTAATGAAGTTTTAGAGTAAGTACATATCAAGTTACACGTCCGTAATGAAGTTTTACAGAAGTACATATCAAGTTACACGTCCGTAATGAAGTTTTAGAGGAGTACATATCAAGTTACACGTCCGTAATGAAGTTTTAGAGAAGTACATATCAAACTACACGTCTGTACAGACGTTTTAGAGAAGTACATATGAAGTAACACGTCCGTAATGAAGTTTTAGAGAAGTACATATCAAGTTAGACGTCCGTAATGAAGTTTTAGAGAAGTACATATCAAGTTACACGTCCGTAAAGAAGTTTTAGAGAAGTACATATCAAGTTACAGGTCCGTAAAGAAGTTTTAGAGAAGTACATATCAAGTTACACGTCCGTAAAGAAGTTTTAGAGGAGTACATATCAAGTTACACATCCGTAAAGAAGTTTTAGAGGAGTACATATCAAGTTACACGTCCGTAAAGAAGTTTTAGAGAAGTACATATCAAGTTACACGTCCGTAAAGAAGTTTTAGAGAAGTACATATCAAGTTACACGTCCGTAAAGAAGTTTTAGAGGAGTACATATCAAGTTACACGTCCGTAATGAAGTTTTAGAGAAGTACATATCAAGTTACACGTCCGTAATGAAGTTTTAGAGAAGTACATATCAAGTTACACGTCCGTAATGAAGTTTTAGAGAAGTACATATCAAGTTACACGTCCGTAAAGAAGTTTTAGAGGAGTACATATCAAGTTACACGTCCGTAATGAAGTTTTAGAGGAGTACCTATCAAGTTACACGTCCGTAAAGAAGTTTTAGAGAAGTACATATCAAGTTACAAGTCCGTAAAGAAGTTTTAGAGGAGTACATATCAAGTTACAGGTCCGTAAAGAAGTTTTAGAGAAGTACATATCAAGTTACACGTCCGTAAAGAAGTTTTAGAGGAGTACATATCAAGTTACACATCCGTAAAGAAGTTTTAGAGGAGTACATATCAAGTTACACGTCCGTAAAGAAGTTTTAGAGAAGTACATATCAAGTTACACGTCCTTAATGAAGTTTTAGAGAAGTACATATCAAGTTACACGTCCGTAAAGAAGATTTAGAGAAGTACATATCAAGTTACACGTCCGTAAAGAAGTTTTAGAGGAGTACATATCAAGTTACACGTCCGTAATGAAGTTTTAGAGAAGTACATATCAAGTTACACGTCCGTAAAGAAGTTTTAGAGGAGTACATATCAAGTTACACGTCCGTAAAGAAGTTTTAGAGAAGTACATATCAAGTAACACGTCCGTAATGAAGTTTTAGAGAAGTACATATCAAGTTACACGTCCGTAAAGAAGTTTTAGAGAAGTACATATCAAGTTACACGTCCGTAATGAAGTTTTAGAGAAGTACATATCAAGTTACACGTCCGTAAAGAAGTTTTAGAGAAGTACATATCAAGTTATACGTCCGTAAAGAAGTTTTAGAGGAGTACATATCAAGTTACACGTCCGTAAAGAAGTTTTAGAGAAGTACATATCAAGTTACACGTCCGTAAAGAAGTTTTAGAGGAGTACATATCAAGTTACACGTCCGTAATGAAGTTTTAGAGAAGTACATATCAAGTTACACGTCCGTAAAGAAGTTTTAGAGGAGTACATATCAAGTTACACGTCCGTAATGAAGTTTTAGAGAAGTACATATCAAGTTACACGTCCGTACAGAAGTTTTAGAGAAGTACATATCAAGTTACACGTCCGTAAAGAAGTTTTAGAGGAGTACATATCAAGTTACACGTCCGTAAAGAAGTTTTAGAGAAGTACATATCAAGTTACACGTCCGTAATGAAGTTTTAGAGAAGTACATATCAAGTTACACGTCCGTAAAGAAGTTTTAGAGAAGTACATATCAAGTTACACGTCCGTAAAGAAGTTTTATAGAAGTACATTTCAAGTTACACGTCCGTAAAGAAGTTTTAGAGAAGTACATATCAAGTTACACGTCTGTACAGAAGTTTTAGAGAAGTACATATCAAGTTACACGTCCGTAAAGAAGTTTTAGAGAAGTACATATCAAGTTACACGTCCGTAATGAAGTTTTAGAGAAGTACATATCAAGTTACACGTCCGTAAAGACGTTTTAGAGGAGTACATATCAAGTTACACGTCCGTAAAGAAGTTTTAGAGAAGTACGTATCAAGTTACACGTCCGTAAAGAAGTTTTAGAGGAGTACATATCAAGTTACACGTCCGTAAAGAAGTTTTAGAGAAGTACATATCAAGTTACACGTCCGTAAAGAAGTTTTTGAGAAGTACATATCAAGTTACACGTCCGTAATGAAGTTTTAGAGAAGTACATATCAAGTTACACGTCCGTAAAGAAGTTTTAGAGAAGTACATATCAAGATGCACGCCTGTACAGAAGTTTTAGAAAAGTACATATCGAGCTACACGTCCGTACAGAAGTTTCAGAGAAGTGTATATCAAGCTTCACGTCCGTACATTGTCTTCAATGAACAAAATAGGATACTCTCTGAAAATTGGCATAATAGCTTCATAAGAAGTTTTGATTTTTAAAATGGATAAACCTATTAATTTTGGATCAGACCTATATAATTTAAAACATCAAAGAAAGATTCGTCTTACCAAATTTGG
Organism: Tegillarca granosa; assembly: GCA_029721355.1. NCBI lineage: Eukaryota > Metazoa > Mollusca > Bivalvia > Arcoida > Arcidae > Tegillarca > Tegillarca granosa. Next base: position 1,219,484 of record CM056607.1, on the reverse strand, counting down.
AGATTTGTATTTATCAAACTTGAATTTAAAAGAAGACATTGGATTGAATAAATCGCCATTTACCAATGTAATGTGTTGACGTTTGAAATAGTTATCACAAAGGAAAATTACTCATTCACACCTTTTATGGAATTACACGAAGACTGATTTCTAACTATTAAATATACTGTACATGTATTTTCTTACTTATTGAATTATATTAGGAATAACGGCTTAGATTTTATTTTATTGGTCATATACATAATGACACTGATTTTTTTTAAAGGTAGTTTCTTTGAAATGATACGTTTTCCTTTTGAAAACTTATCCTTCATAAGTTATCTTAAGATGTGTAAGAATTACGATAAGAAATACAAAAAAAGACTGTTTAGACGTGAATCATGAACCTTGTTCCGAGCTTGACCTCTGACCTTGAGAATCTGAAATCCAAAAACATATATTTCCATTATCACCTAAGATTGCGTATATTATATCTTTAAAATAAATAAATAAATAAGTAAGTAAATAAGTAAATAAATCAATAAATTATATAAATTTAAAAAATGAAAATTAAAAATAAATAAATAAATAAATAAATAAATAAATAAATAAATAAATAAATAAATAAATAAATAAATAAAACTACAGTTCGTATTTCTCTATTTTCATATGTTGCTTTCATCGGCTGTTTACAAGTACTTTTTTAATTTGCTGATTCCCCACTACTATGTTAAAACAGTTTTTAACTAAAATCAACGACGATGATGAAAAATTAAATTCTAGACTGTTTTGTAGTTATCAAGCGAGGCATTGTGGTATATTAGAACACACACACACACACACACACACACACACACACACACACACACACACACACACACCTCTTAACCAACTAACACAAAATAAAAATTATATCTTGTCATAGAATTTTTCATAATGTGTCATCATATCTAGATTTAAAATATTATTCTAAAAGAAACCATGTGCCGACTGCCTTCTTTCTGATCTAAAGGCATATAAAACTCGAGAATTAATCCATAATTATAGCGTAGACTAAATTATATAGAAATGTTTGTGCATTGATTTTGAAGTCATCTTGTGATGATAACTGCTTACCATTAAATGAAGAAATTATCAACGTTTGATGTTAAGAAAAATTGTGATTACAAATCGGCTTTACTTGGAGGAAAATGTCTCCACAAACACATGCTAACTGTTGTTTTTGAATCTCAAAACGTACAGTACGTATGATCAAAGGCGATATTAAATCTTGATGCTTTATTTCCTTCGTTTGTCCAAAAATAAAAACTAGTTATTAAAATGATACAAAAACAGTTATAATGTAATGTCTAGCTCCTTAACTTTATTATAACGTGATGTCTAGCTCCCTAGCTTTATATCACAAAACAGTTATAATGTGATGTCAAGCTCACTACCTTAATATAAAAAAACTGTTAAAACGTAATGCCTAGCTCCCTAGCTTTATTATATCGTGATGTCTAGCTCCCTAGCTTTATATCACAAAACTGTGATAATGTGATGTCTAGCTCCCTAGCTTTATATCACAAAAACTGTTATACGTGATGTCTAGCTCCCTAGCTTTATTATATCGTGATGTCTAGCTCCCTAGCTTTATTATATCGTGATGTCTAGCTCCCTACCTTTATAACACAAAACTGTTATAATGTGATGTCTAGCTCTCTAGCTTTATATCACAAAATTGTTATAACGTAATGTCTAGCTCCCTAGATTTATTATAACGTGATGTCTGGCTCCCTACCTTTATATCACAAAACTGTTATAATGTGATGTCTAGCTCTCTACCTTTATATCACAAAACAGTTATAACGTGATGTCTAGCTCCCTAGCTTTATATCACAAAACAGTTATAACGTGATGTCTAGCTCCCTAGCTGTATATTACAAAACAGTTATTAGTGATGTCTAGCTCCCTAGCTTTATATCACAAAACTGTTATAACGAAATGTCTAGCTCCCTAGCTGTATATCACAAAACAGTTATAACGTGATGTCTAGCTCCCTAGCTTTATATCACAAAACATTTATAACGTGATGTCTAGCTCCCTAGCTGTATATCACACAACAGTTATAAGTAATGTCTAACCCCCTAGCTTTATATCACAAAACTGTTTTAACGAAATGTCTAGCTCCCTAGCTTTATTATAACGTGATGTTTAGCTCCCTAACTTTATATCACAAAACAGTTATACGCGATGTCTAGCTCCCTAGCTTTATATCACAAAACAGTTATTAGTGATGTCTAGCTTCCTAGCTTTATATCACAAAACAGTTATAACGTGATGTCTAGCTCCCTAACTTTTTTATAACGTGATGTCTAGCTCCCTAGGTTTATATCACAAAACTATTATAACAAGATGTTTAGCTCCCTAGCTTTTTTATAACGTGATGTTTAGATCCCTAGCTTTATATCACAAAACAATAAATCCTTATAGTTGAACATACGTTTATGCTTGTTAAATAAATAATTAATTAATTAAATAAATAATAAACCAAAAAATAAATAAATAAACCAACTAACTAACCAAATTATAAATAGATAAATAAATAAATAAAATACTAAACCAACCAAGCAACTAATAAATAAATAAATAAATAAATAAATAAATAAATAAAAAAATAAAATACTAAACCAACCAAGTAACTAATAAATAAATAAATAAATAAATAAATAAATAAATAAATAAAATAAATAAATAAATTATTTTATAAATAAATTAATGGAAACGACAAGGACAGTACACGGATATCTGTACTTTTATCCTGAACCCCCCCCCCCCCCCCCCTTGTGTTTGACTGAATCTTCAACTGGTTTAAATAACTTAAAAAGCAAGGGCGTTTCTGATGTCCCTACATCTAAATGTACATCCGAATCGAATCACTCGTGAAAACAATTTATCAACACACAGCTTCATTTCCGATAAAAGCAAATAAATTAAAAAAAAATATTTTAACTCCGAGCGAAGGTCGGATAAGTAGTTATGCAAAATAAAGATATTGTAAAATCGAATTCAAAACACAGTTTTACGGCTAATATTTTTTTTTTTTGCGATTTCTTGCGTGTGCTACAGTCAGAATAAAATCCGATTACCACCACGAAAAATTAAAACTTTTTTTCTGCAGAAATCGAAACAAACAATGAATAATACAAAATAGATTCTGTTCCATAGATGTACATCATGTAACTTTGATATACAAAACTTGATTCTGTTCCATAGATGTACATCATGTAACTTTGATATACAAAACTTGATTCTGTTCCATAGATGTACATCATGTAACTTTGATATACAAAACTTGATTCTGTTCCATAGATGTACATCATGTAACTTTGATATACAAAACTTGATTCTGTTCCATAGATGTACATCATGTAACTTTGATATACAAAATAGATTCTGTTCCATAGATGTACATCATGTAACTTTGATATACAAAACTTGATTCTGTTCCATAGATGTACATCATGTAATTTTGATATACAAAATAGATTCTGTTCCATAGATGTACATCATGTAACTTTAATATACAAAAATAGATTCTGTTCCATAGATGTACATCATGTAACTTTGATATACAAAACTTGATTCTGTTCCATAGATGTACATCATGTAACTTTGATATACAAAATAGATTCTGTTCCATAGATGTACCTCATGTAACCTTGATATACAAAATTGATTCTGTTCCATAGATGTACATCATGTAACTTTGATATACAAAATAGATTCTGTTCCATAGATGTACCTTATGTAACCTTGATATACAAAATTGATTCTGTTCCATAGATGTATATCATGTATCTTTGATATACAAAATTGATTCTGTTCAAAAGATGTACATCATGTAACCGTAATATACAAAAAGAAATTCTGTTCCATAGATGTACATCATGTAACTTTGATATACAAAAATAGATTCTGTTCCATAGATGTACATCATTTAAATTTGTTATACAAAAAAAAAGAAAAGATTCTGTTCCATAGATGTACATCATGTAACTTTGGTATAGAAAATAGATTCTGTTCCATAGATTTACATCGTGTAACTGAAATATACAAAATAGATTCTGTTCCATAGATGTACATCGTGTAACTTTGATATGCAAAAATAGATTCTGTTCCATAGATGTACATCATGTAACTTTGATATACAAAATAGATTCTGTTCCATAGATGTACATCATGTAATTTTGATATACAAAAAAGATTCTGTTCCATAGATGTACATCATGTAACTTTGATATACAAAAATAGATTCTGTTCCATAGATGTACATCATGTAACTTTGATATACAAAAAAAAAAGATTCTGTTCCATAGATGTACATCATGTAACTTTGATATACAAAATAGATTCTGTTCCATAGATGTACATCATGTAACTGTGATATACAAAACTTGATTCTGTTCCATAGATGTTCATCATGTAACTTTGATATACAAAACTTGATTTTGTTCCATAGATGTACATCATGTAACTTTGATATGCAAAAAAAGATTCTGTTCCATAGATGTACATCGTGTAACTGAAATATACAAAATAGATCCTGTTCCATAGATGTACATCGTGTAACTGAAATATACAAAATAAATCCTGTTTCATAGATGTACATCGTGTAACTTTGATATGCAAAAATAGATTCTGTTCCATAGATGTACATCATGTAACTTTGATATACAAAATAGTTTCTGTTCCATAGATGTACATCATGTAACTTTGATATACAAAAAAAATTCTGTTCCATAGATGTACATCATGTAACTTTGATATACAAAAATAGATTCTGTTCCATAGATGTACATCATTTAAATTTGTTATACAAAAAAAAAAGAAAAGATTCTGTTCCATAGATGTACATCATGTAACTTTGGTATAGAAAATAGATTCTGTTCCATAGATTTACATCGTGTAACTGAAATATACAAAATAGATTCTGTTCCATAGATGTACATCGTGTAACTTTGATATGCAAAAATAGATTCTGTTCCATAGATGTACATCATGTAACTTTGATATACAAAATAGATTCTGTTCCATAGATGTACATCATGTAATTTTGATATACAAAAAAGATTCTGTTCCATAGATGTACATCATGTAACTTTGATATACAAAAATAGATTCTGTTCCATAGATGTACATCATGTAACTTTGATATACAAAAAAAAGATTCTGTTCCATAGATGTACATTATGTAACTTTGATATACAAAATAGATTCTGTTCCATAGATGTACATCATGTAACTGTGATATACAAAACTTGATTCTGTTCCATAGATGTTCATCATGTAACTTTGATATACAAAACTTGATTTTGTTCCATAGATGTACATCATGTAACTTTGATATGCAAAAAAAGATTCTGTTCCATAGATGTACATCGTGTAACTGAAATATACAAAATAGATCCTGTTCCATAGATGTACATCGTGTAACTGAAATATACAAAATAATTCCTGTTTCATAGATGTACATCGTGTAACTTTGATATGCAAAAATAGATTCTGTTCCATAGATGTACATCATGTAACTTTGATATACAAAATAGTTTCTGTTCCATAGATGTACATCATGTTACTTTGATATACAAAAATAGATTCTGTTCCATAGATGTACATCATGTAACTTTGATATACAAAAATAGATTCTGTTCCATAGATGTACATCATGTAACTTTGATATACAAAAATAGATTCTGTTCCATAGATGTACATCATGTAACTTTGATATACAAAATAGATTCTGTTCCATAGATGTACATCATGTAACTGTGATATACAAAACTTGATTCTGTTCCATAGATGTACATCATGTAACTTTGATATACAAAACTTGATTCTGTTCGATAGATGTACATCATGTAACTTTGATATACAAAAATAGATTTGTTCCATAGATGTTCATCATGTAACTTTGATATACAAAACTTGATTTTGTTCCATAGATGTACATCATGTAACTTTGATATGCAAAAAAAGATTCTGTTCCATAGATGTACATCATGTAACTTTGATACACAAAACTTGATTCTGTTCCATAGATGTACATCATGTAACTTTGATATACAAAAATAGATTCTGTTCCATAGATGTACATCATGTAACTTTGATATACAAAAAAGATTCTGTTCCATAGATGTACATCATGTAACTTTGATATACAAAATAGATTCTGTTCCATAGATGTACATCATGTAACTGTGATATACAAAAATAGATTCTGTTCCATAGATGTACATCATGTAACTTTGATATACAAAATAGATTCTGTTCCATAGATGTACATCATGTAACTTTGATATACAAAACTTGATTCTGTTCCATAGATGTACATCATGTAACTTTGATATACAATAATAGATCCTCTTCCATAGATGTACATCATGTAACTTTGATATACAATAATAGATCCTCTTCCATAGATGTACATCATGTAACTTTGATATACAAAATAGATTCTGTTCCATAGATGTACATCATGTAACTTTGATATACAAAACTTGATTTTGTTCCATTGATGTACATCATGTTACTTTGATATGCAAAAATAGATTCTGTTCCATAGATGTACATCATGTAACTTTGATATACAAAATAGATTCTGTTCCATAGATGTACATCATGTAACTTTGATATACAAAAAAGATTCTGTTCCATAGATGTACATCATGTAACTTTAATATACAAAAATAGATTCTGTTCCATAGATGTACATCATGTAACTTTGATATACAAAATAGATTCTGTTCCATAGATGTACATCATGTAACTTTGATATACAAAACTTGATTTTGTTCCATTGATGTACATCATGTTACTTTGATATGCAAAAATAGATTCTGTTCCATAGATGTACATCATGTAACTTTGATATACAAAATAGATTCTGTTCCATAGATGTACATCATGTAACTTTGATATACAAAACTTGATTTTGTTCCATTGATGTACATCATGTTACTTTGATATGCAAAAATAGATTCTGTTCCATAGATGTACATCATGTAACTTTGATATACAAAATAGATTCTGTTCCATAGATGTACATCATGTAACTTTGATATACAAAAAAGATTCTGTTCCATAGATGTACATCATGTAACTTTGATATACAAAATAGATTCTGTTCCATAGATGTACATCATGTAACTTTGATATACAAAACTTGATTTTGTTCCATTGATGTACATCATGTTACTTTGATATGCAAAAATAGATTCTGTTCCATAGATGTACATCATGTAACTTTGATATACAAAATAGATTCTGTTCCATAGATGTACATCATGTAACTTTGATATACAAAACTTGATTTTGTTCCATTGATGTACATCATGTTACTTTGATATGCAAAAATAGATTCTGTTCCATAGATGTACATCATGTAACTTTGATATACAAAATAGATTCTGTTCCATAGATGTACATCATGTAACTTTGATATACAAAAAAGATTCTGTTCCATAGATGTACATCATGTAACTTTAATATACAAAAATAGATTCTGTTCCATAGATGTACATCATGTAACTTTGATATACAAAATAGATTCTGTTCCATAGATGTACATCATGTAACTTTGATATACAAAAAAGATTCTGTTCCATAGATGTACATCATGTAACTTTGATATACAAAATAGATTCTGTTCCATAGATGTACATCATTTAACTTTGATATACAAAAATAGATTCTGTTCCATAGATGTACATCATGTATTTTTGATACATTAAATGCATGTTATATACAAAATAGAAGAACGAGTGGTCAGTCGTATATCAAAGAATAAGTGAGTCAATGAGTTTTTGTTTAAAGTCGCATCTGTTTATTATCTATTCGCGGCCAAAACATGTTGAAAAATATAACAAATTATATAAGACTTTAAATTCATTTAAAACTAAACTAAATAAAATAGAAGATTTTAAAACAACTGATAAAAAACCCAGTAATAGCACAGATAAGTTATAATAAAAGACAGGATAATATATTATAAAATTTTTATTGAACATGTTTATTTCACGAAGGAAGTAAAAAATTATATGTCCCCTTACATTGGTAAAAAGATATTGCATTGATAATGCTGATAAAACAGTATCCCTTGTTGGTGCAAAGTCAACACAATTCAACACAAATGAAATCTGTATGAGGAATGAAACATGATTTTTTTTAGATAATGCTGCCTTAGCAGATGAATCGGATTTCGTGTTACCTTTTATACCAACATTGCAAGTAACCAACAATAATACATTATTTTATTAAAACCTGAAACCTAAAAATGCACAAATAATCAATGTATGCAGTTCCATTGTTTTTTGCTCTTTGTTTCCCAAAGCACAGAATAAAGAGTCGGAACATATAATGAAATTAAAATGAGGCGATTTTGAAATAAACTGTAAAACAAGTATTATTACTATAGCTTCAGCTTAAAGCTACATTAGGTTTTCTGATGCATCAATATAAAACGGCACATTTTTTTTCTTAAATATGCCTCTTATGAAAAATGTAAACTTGATTCCATGGAAAAACCTTTACCTACGTTGAAGTTTGAGGGGAAACCTACTGCTAGTTTGATCTACCAAAAATTTTATTTTATAACATTTAATCACGTGATTCTTTATCGAAAACGAGGGAACGTCAACAAACACAGCAAGAAGCATTATTTCTGACGACGGAAGCAGTGACACATAAGTTGACTAAATATATCATTTATAACTGCATGAAATGATAAATAACATTATTAGAAATAATAACTTTGTGTTTCACCTGAAAACATCTTGCGTGAGGTGGCTTATCAATATGGATGATTTGTCATGTGTTCAAGAGCAATGCGGCCACTTTGCCGTGCATATAGAAGCAAAACTATTGTTTTATTTTGTATTCGATTTTCTATCTGAGCCTACTAATTCGAATCCTTTGATTCAGTTTGTCTCAGTTGACCCATGTCCTTTTCTTTGCAAGGTCTGTTTTCATTCTCGCACGACACGTTTCCTTTTGTTGACGTCATTGTTTACTTTCGCGAAGGACTTCCGCGCATGCTCCAAGCTGATAATTTACATACTATCGAGTAGGTCAAACTTTAAGGATTTTTATTTATTATGGTCTAATAAGAGTGAACTGAAGAAAATGAATCGCACAGATCGAAATCTAAATTAATATATACACATGTATTGATAAAAATGTTTTTAGAAAATTGATTTTTTTCAAAAATAAGTAAACTTAAAGCAGCTTTAAATATGGAGCTTTCATTTCGAATGCGCATTCTAATTGTTGCATCACCAATAATGGCAGCAAAAGCTTCAATCGTGTTTTAATCAATCAGTATAAAGCCAGTGACAGAGTTCATTTCTCAGCGGGAACTATATTTATGGAACACAAGTTATGATGAAGACCAAATTTGCGCGTTGCATGATAAAGTCTGAAGTTTCGAAAAAAAATATTAAAAAGAAGGCATAAAATCCTTCATACTAGTGCAATCCGAGCTGTACTAAAAGGAAAAATTCTTGAAATAAAAACAATGTTTAAACAGCGACACAAACGAGGAAAACCCCTACAATATCCAGCTAGATCCGCCATTAGAAAGCATTGCTCGGTAAAGGCAAAACCTTGATTCATATTATCTATAGAACATAAAAATAAATATCAAATGAGGCACGTGTATTGTTTTGTTAATCTTGGTCGCATATAAGGCCTAAAACGCATCATGGTGACTATCCGATGTTACCTACCTTTCAGTACTTTTTAGTTGAATTGAATTGAGTAATGGTTTTTAACGTCCCAGTCAAGAATATTTCACTTATATCAAGACGTCGCCAGCAATTGGCGAAAGTGCAAAAAATTTGCCTGTGCGTTGCGCTGATGGCATTATAGAGCAGGGTTCTTTATCGTGCCACGTCCAGACACGGAACCTCGTTTATTTTAAGTTCCTATCCGAAAGAACCGTGACTTTCATTTCCCAATGCCGAGTGCTTGGCGAAAGAACAGTCACTACCCACTTTCAAGTCTTGGAAGCTTACGGAGCGAGCACTCTACCAACTGAGCTGCCGCAGTGGTGAGTACTTTTTAGTGACGAAGATGCGAGACTTGTCAAAAGACGTCACATTTCGTTTATCAAATACGTTACCGACGTTGTTTTCCGATTGTTTATAGCAATTTTATACCGGGGTAAAAAATAAAAAAAAAAACTTCAGACATGTGCTAAGAAAAGACCCAGCTGTCATAGTTTGCGCCTGATTTCGGATTTTTTCTAAGTTTTAATGGCTTTAGCATTAATATTCAGCAATTAATTATAGACGAAATACATTTTCTTCAATCAACTTATTATTCACGGAATAGGTATATATTTCGATAGCTACACTTGTAACTACTAAAGCCGTTATAAGTCCGGCAAGTAGGATAGAAAAACTTGTAACGAAAGTGGTTGGAAATTTAAATCAGATACGAGACGTCTAAGGATGTGAATTCCATCACCTTGATGAGTAACTCGTAATGTATTGTGTTTCCTTCATTTTTATGCCAATTTTTGACTTCAAATACAATTTACTTAGAAATAATCGACACCATGTTTGCAGAGTATAACGTTGTAATTGAACGATTAATGTAAAAATAAAAATGACAACTTCTGTTTTTAAACGCTTGATGTAAACTTGAAAACAAAATAATCCATTTTGAAATTCAGTATTGAAATTTAAAACGCATTAAAAATTTCTACATTTTAGGATCGCCGTCATGTTCCCGCTACACAAAGAAATACAACGTTTAAATCACAAATTTATATAATGACGCTATTCAAGGTCACGTGGTAATGTAAAATTATTATTGTGAAAACACACAATAAGTACACATATGTAAGCATTAAGTATAGCCATTTGATAACTCTGGTTCTAACGCGCGTAACTGTGTTTGCCTAGAATAGCTATAGCAATGGAATTCGCCAGTGTACCACGTGATACCCCATAACGTTTGTGCGGGACAATTATTTTTATTGGCAATGGAATTGCATAAAGTGACGTTTTCCCGTAATAACGACGTTTTTTCGGGAATATTTGACGTAATCGTTATCCATTTTATTCCGTACAAACGTTAAGAGGTATTGATCACGTGGTACACTGGCGAGTCCCATTGTAGGACCATTATTACTAAATCGAAATAGTTCAGTCCTGAAATGTTTTTTATTAACTGTGCGTTTTCAGGATATTAAACACACTACTGAATACTGAAAACACTTATTTTTTTCAAAACAAAAATCATTATTTTTTAATTGATAAATCTATTGTTTAGACACAACGATATTTATAAATAACAAAACAATGTCTTTTACCAAAATAAATTGAGTACAATTCCAAATAACCAATTTATGTACGATACATTCCCTGGTTATGTTCTGCTCAATGACATTTTCTACACGTTTCTTATCATTCATGATTAAAATTGATCGCTTAGTGATAAATACGTCTATGGATGGGATAGGTTAGATTTCTTTTTAACTCAAAAAAATGAGTTTTCTTGCACTTAGTATCAGTAACACTTACATATAACGAAAAAAGAGATTAAATAAACTGCCTTAACACCAGATGATTTATTTTGCGATGTGTCATTATATATGCTTTCCATAGTTTGATTTGTTGAAGCATGAAGTATTTTATATGGTACTGTAATTAGTCATTTTTTGTCTCAATTTATATTAATGTTTTAATAATTTTTTTTTTAATTTTTAAATTTGAATTTGTTTTTTTCCACGTTTAAAATTTAAATCTTGATATGAATATAACAAATTTTGTTTTTGAAATTAGAATTTAAATCAAGTTTGTTTAAATTTGATATTGTAGATTCGTAGATATAAAACAATTTTGTAACAGGAGGGAGGAAACACATAAAATAAAAATCATCAACGAGTGCCCCGACTGAGGATCGAACTCGACCTTTCCGAGTGATAAGCGTGTGCCTTGGCAGTGAATAACTTTATTATATATACTATATACAACACAACAATACCACGGCTACCTCAGCCCCGCTACGTCATTTCAAGTTTTATCACCAAAAATTTCTTTAAGTGAACTAAATAATCAGGTTTAATATAAAAAATCAGGTTCGAAACAAGGATTAATGATTTAACGTGTTTAACGTCCAAGTAAAAAATATTGCACTTATACCGAGACGTCACCAGCTATAGGTGAAATGTAGAAATTTTGACCTTTGCAGTGCTCCCTCAATGTGCAAGGGGGGGGGGGTGGTTTTTAAAGTGCCAAGTCTGCCGGGACACGGGGCATCGGTTTTTAAGGTCTCTTTCGAAGGACCCCGTAACACTCATTTCTAAATGTCGAGTGCTTGGCGAAAGAACAGTCACTAGCATTTTTCAAGTCTTGGTAGGATCCGGTCGGGTTTCGAGCCCCGACCTCCAACATATAAAGCATGCACGCTACCAATTGAGCTACCGCAGTGGTATGAAGCTAGGAGTCAGGAGGCACTGTCATCAGTATGCGAGTGCTATGGACTACTTGCCGGTCGAACCGCCTTTTAAAGAAGAATAGATATGATTACTTTGTTAAGCTTACAATTCTATTTATTTAACAATGCTCCCTAAACGCGTTTATAGAATTTCAATTTCAATTTAATATTCTCGACTTCTTCCTAATTTGCCTTAAGAAACATTTGACGGAAATATAATTTGGAAACTGAAATTAAATAATTTTTAAAATTCAACTACATATCTATTGATTATAAATGATGAGAGATTTAACAAATCTTAAAAATATGTGTACTGTTTGAATTGTTAAATAGAAAACAGCAGACAAACAGTAAACCAACATTTTCCGAAATTTTTATAAACATCAACTGAAATACTGTTATTTTTTACAAGGTTTGTCGTAATCTTTTTATTTTCATTTGTCTTGTGAAATTCCCATTGTTGCAAGCTTAAGGGCCTTTGTGTTCATATTGACTATGAACGAGAAAAACCTTATCACTCCGTGTATGAATGCATAGAAAATGCAATACACAATCTGGAACTACATTACCATAGGTAAACAAACATGGCTGCCACGTGACTTTTTTTAAATATTCGAATGAAAAACTCATTTACAAAATTTTGCAAGAACTCAATGGTAAAAATGCACAAAATAAAAATTAAAAAAAAAATTAATCAAATAAAATTTCAATAACATAAATATACACATCGCTGATATTTACCGTAATAATGACATTGTGGGAGTCAGAGTTAAAAAAAATGAAATAATTGTTTTGATGGCCTGTTGAAAGAACGGACAAGAACTTGTCTGTCAAAACCAACAAACCACAAAAAATATTGAACAATCAGATTGTCTGACCTGGTACAATTTGTAAATTAATATTGTGTCTCGTGGGATGTAAATTTCAATTGAAATTAAATTCACGAAACGCAGTAGAAAACTTACAAGGTGGATTTGGCACCCATCCAAAATATGTCCCAGAAATGTATGTATGCCTCATCAAGTGAAAATTGTCCGTTTTACATGGTTTATTTGTAAAATCGCAAAAACTGAAAAATCACCTACATGCTATTTAATCAATAAAACAGGCATACACTATCAACTCCTCAAAACTATAATACATGGTTTAAGTACTACAACGCTCCTTGCTTAACTTAAAACTAAACATTTATTAAACTTTGAGAGATATTTGCATCTCGTCAGGCGTAGAGAATAAGTATGCTCCTCACTCCTTTGCTGTCCAACATTTGAACGATACCGAGTTTGATGCTCGGTAAATAATGTTCATGTCCAATCACAAGAGTGAATCTCAGCCTAACAGTGTCGACATTCCAGAAAAAATATCTCGGTAAATCCCTGTCTACGCTCAAATATCCCGGCGCAGATTCGAAACCTATATGCTTGGCCATTGAAAATCGCCCCCTGCTACAGTTTCCTCCGTTTCAGATTCACAAATTTCACTTGCAACAAAAAGCTAGCAACCTTTCAATGCAAAAAAAAAAAAAAAAAAAAAAAAAAAAAAAAAAAAAAAAAAAAAAAAAAAAAAAAAAAAAAAAACCACTTTTACTTCAAACTTCTTAGCAAATTCTCACTTCAGTTCTTGCACTTTTAAATTTCATAATTGAAATGGCTCCATACGGGTGTACCTGATTTTCTACCAAAATATAGTCAACAAATAACATCACATTTATTGTTGATATTCAAATTTTGATTTATATTATTTTACATCCAATAATCTCAAAAATAAAATGAAAATCGAGAAAATACCATCAAAATACATAATGACACTATTATTTTTCAAACCAAAACACCTGTTATTACCATCACAAAAATAATAGTGCGGATTAATAATATGTCGTTCTCGGTCTAAAATGCACGCTCTTCGTTGCTTTTGCGTCTTTGTGACTGCCCCCCCACCCATGCACATGTGTTATAGATGGGAATTGTTGAGTCTTAAAATCAATTAATAATTGTTTTGAAAAAAATTTAACGAAAATATAACAATGCAAAAACTTGCTTACTCGCAGTGTTCTGTTTGCTTGCAAGTTTTCGCATTCATATTGACTATGAACATCATTTGAAAACAGTTCAATTGTTTAATAAACATCAACTGATACACTGTTTTCTACTCGTGTCATTAGGTTCGTCAATTTGCTTTCCAGGGAAACAATCTTGTATCGGTTAAAATGTAAAAACCTTATCTTGTTCGCAAAATGACATTCCAACAAAAACGTGTTGATAATTCTCATAACCTCAAATTAAACGTTATAATTAACCCGTCATAAAATTATTAAAATTTAAAAGCATATATTTAAATTTTAAAATTAAAATACTGATTCAATAAAAGATGTAATTTACACAATTAATATGAACGACGACATTTTGTTACTTATTCAAAATATGCGTATTTTAATAAATTTTGATATAAGTTGTTGTATTATGCTGTTTTAGTGAATTTTGTCAGAAAAGTGTAGCATCGTCATATCGAAAAATATCAGAACTTAAACGTGTTGTTTGTACTGCCATTTATTTGCAAGCATGGTTCCACTACACAACGCATGCCCCCAACTTCCAGACACTCTTCACACACTTTATATTTCATTTTACAGGCGCCCCTTCATATTCCAAAGCAATTCTAGATACACACATCCGTTTTTAGCCCACCTATTTCACAAAAAAAAAAAAAAAAAAAAAAAAAAAAAAAAAAAAAAAAAAAAAAAAAAAAAAAAAAAATTGCCAAAAAGCAAGCTATTACTTTTTAAATTTTTTCTTCTCTATCTCAGGCAACTTCGTATGTAGGATGACATTTTGTTGTTGTTGAGATCTTTATCTTAGACAACTTTGTACGTAGGATGACATTTATTGTTGTTGGAATCTTTATCTTAGACAACTTTGTACGTAGGATGACATTTTATTGTTGTTGGAATCTTTATCTTAGACAACTTTGTACGTAGGATGACATTTTATTGTTGTTGGAATCTTTATTTTAGACAACTTTGTACGTAGGATGACATTTTATTGTTGTTGGAATCTTTATCTTAGACAACTTTGTACGTAGGATGACATTTATTGTTGTTGGAATCTTTATCTTAGACAACTTTGTACGTAGGATGATATTTTATTGTTGTTGGAATCTTTATCTTAGACAACTTTGTACGTAGGATGACATTTTGTTGTTGTTGGAATCTTTATTTTAGACAACTTTGTACGTAGGATGACATTTTATTGTTGTTGGAATCTTTATCTTAGACAACTTTGTACGTAGGATGACATTTTATTGTTGTTGGAATCTTTATTTTAGACAACTTTGTACGTAGGATGACATTTTATTGTTGTTGGAATCTTTATCTTAGACAACTTTGTACGTAGGATGACATTTTATTGTTGTTGGAATCTTATTATAATCATTTTGTCTGATTGTCTGCTCAAAAACCATGTTTTTTGTATCATACATCATAGTTTCCAATTTATCTTATTCTGTGAAAGCAAATTAAACATAATATTCACTCATTTTAGTGTCACTGCTGCAGACAGTCGAAAATGAAGCTGTTTTATATAAATATATTTTTTTGGTTTCGTTCTTGATTTTTATATTTTTTTTTTTGCATTTCATTTTTTCTGTATATCAGATTTCTTGTTTGCCGAACAGTATATGAAAATGTACCCAGGATTTTATTATTTTATTAACCGTTATTATTGACCGTTTTTATTAAAATATAATTATACAAAAGTAGTTTGTAAATTTGTTATAAAAAGTACTTAATACAACTACTTTTACAGTTCATTTAAAACAATCAAAGCTTATAAATGAAAAATTTAAACCAAAAAAGAACAAACACATATCGGGGTCTCTGATTTTAAAAACTTACTGCTTAGTAGTGAGAGCTTAATCATATTTTTTATTTTCTATAACCACCATACACTAAGTTGTACATAAAGCTTGTCACTGTTGTCAGTCACATGAATCACAAATAATTGCATCATTTTTTTTCTTCAAAAATCTGTTAAATCAATTACTGTAAAATCACAAATATTCGTGGGGGATTAAATTCCGTTGTTTTCGTGGGTTACTGAAAACCACGAAATTAAATGTCATTGAAAATTTTTAATTTCCACTGCCCTCAATGGGATTTATTTTCACAAAACTGAATTCCACGAAAATTTCTACCAATTGAATTTTTTAAAAATGCAAAACCACGAAATTTTAACCCAACGGATATTAATGATTCTATAGTATATATATATATATATATATATATATATATATATATATATATATATATATATATATATATATATATATATATATATGTATACCTGAATATTTTTGGGGTACTTTTTATTCTCAACAAATTCGGTCAAAAGGACATTTAAAAATATGTCCGTATCATATGCAAGACAATGACCGATAAGTTTTTGAGCGCAAACATTATTTTCATTAAGTTCTAGACAGTCAATGGTCAGCTTTGCTTATTTAAATATCTTTCTAAATGTTTAGAATGAATGTACCTGGAACTGAAATAAATGAAATACACCATTCTGCATCTGTTGATGATAAACTTAAATCTTAACTCAGATTTCTCACTCAAAAGAATGAAATTTTTTTCTCGTTGTTTTAAGACTTTCCATTTTTATAATTTTTATATACTTCATAAGACTTCTGAGAATTTAACACCAATCTCTTGGCCAGGAACAAAAACATTCAGGTATTCTGAAATATATATATATAACAAAAATTACATATTAGTTTAAGTAAAAAAAAAAAACCCAAAAAAAACAAACAAACACACACACACACACACACACACACACACACACACACACATTTTTTTTTACAAAAAGTAATATGTAATTTATTCTGTAAACAGACAATGATAGGAATTAGATTCTATGATTTTTATCTTGTAAACATAAAGTATTTAAAGCACTCTAATGTCTTTTAACTGATATTCTAGTGGACCTCTAAAACAGATCCTTGTTTTCTTAAAACCTTTTTCTAAAGGACTTTTTTAGCGGTGTGTATACTGTAGATAATGAGGCAACTGTTAACACACAGGGGATAACTATCTAAATGTCGTGATTAAATTTGGATGTTTGTAAAATATTGCACGTATCTGACAGAATGTATTATCATAAAAATCAATAAAACATTGAGTTATCTGATCAACAGATGACTATCTATCCGTCTACGACTCTAATACAGAAGATACTTTTATCCTCCTTCCTTTAACTATAATGATCTTTAGCATAGATCCCAGGGACAATCCCAACATGTACCGCAAAATAGAAAATTATCAGCTGCTGAAAATCAAAAAATTGACTTTTGGTATTTTTGTTTTGGTATAAAAATGACATGTTGAATTAACTATCGGAAATTATAAAAAACGTGCGATGACACGTTCAAAACTAAACTATAAAGTAATTATTCTGAAACTTTACGGATTTGGTGATTTCTAAATTCTTAATTTGTACATTATCTCCCATGTTTTATTTGTAACGTCATCAAACAAAGAGTGTTTGTAAGAACTGCAACTTTATTACATGGCTACCGAAAACGAACAAACGTTCAACACTATAGCAAACTTTATCGAGGAATCACTTCAGATTGACAATGGCACACCAGAAAACAAACCGGATTTTAAAAGGTCCAAGAGATTCCGAATATGCAAGGGTGAGTAAATCTTTGTTTTGTTCTTGCTTGTTTAGTTATGCGGAATAATACAAGCATATATGTCATTGTAAAAGATTTGAAAACTTCTCTGAAGCTATTGAGTAAATGGAGTTTTCCATTGTATCGCCTTTCTTTGTTTTTCTAGTGTTGTCATGTTTAAAGTATTTTTATAAAAAATTGCAAATTTTGGATTTAAACATATTAAGGGACGTCCGATGGTCCAACTCCATTTTCATATGATCTTTTTGGAGTTATTTTGCTAATTTTACATATATCTTACGTTATTATTGTGTTTCACGGGATTTTATCGTCACTTGAATTTCGAACATTCCTTGTATAATCTATAGCTAATAATGACAAATCTGCAACATGTTATACCATATGGTCATTATTGTAATATCTGAGTCACTGTGTTTGTAACAGTAATGTATACAGTTTAAAAAATCTTATAAACTTTAATAATTTTCAATACTGTCATATACCATTTTTTTTAAAATTTAATCATAAAAATACATTCAAAAAGTGGTATATGACAATTATTGTCAAATACCACTTTTTGAACATATTCAAGTTTTATGATAAAATTGCAAAAGTGGTATATGACAATACTTTTGAATTACTTAAGTCTAGTTAAACTAAAAATCGCTATTTTTGCTTCCGCGATTGCTATAACTTTTCTTGTTCACAGTAAAACGCCGCCGCTATGTGGATTTAACAACATATGGGATTTTTTTTACGTTTTACGTGGCATTTTAACAACATTCGCCATTTGCCTCGTTTAACATCGTGTAAAATCCCTATAGCGACATTTGTTTACCTTGTGGAAACATGTCTGTGTTGATTGCGATTTCCTGTTACGATAAGGCTTACATTATGTAAAATAGCGATTTTATTTTAAGTATACTGGATTCTATAGAACACTTAAGTATAATTTACTGTCAAAAACACAATAAACGGCAGTAAGTTTTCTTTGTTAACTCTTAATTACATGCCTCGGGGATGAGCAAAACATTGATCTGAAACATCAAATACATGATTGGTTCACACTATGAAATATCAACAGATCAACAGCTTTAAGCGAGAAATTCTTGTGTAACCGGAAATAAAGAGTTAAGTGTTAGAATTGCCAATCTGCGTCGTTCAAACCAAACACAGCATTAAGTATCTTCAGTTTTTTTATAAAAAATTTAATAATAATCGCGAAAAAAAAATTAGCAAATTTATATTCTAAATAAAACATTAAACTCTCTCTCTCTCTCTCTCTCTCTCTCTCTCTCTCTCTCTCTGTGTGTGTGTGTGTGTGTGTGTGTGTGACTATATATAAAACATTTAAATTTTCTACATTTACTGACTTATTGAGATGCTGAGAATGTGGGAAGTTATAAAAATCGACGTGAACTCTCTGCAAAACGCACATAAGCATGTGATTTCGAATATGAACGGACAGATTTCTCACACATAGATCTTGCCGAGTGGGATTGAAGTCACTGTTATCTGTAAGGGCAGCTTAGCTTATGACATGGCTACGCGTGCGTTAGTTCGTCATTGCGTGCATAAACTTTCGCCAGTGTCTTTAAAGTTGTTTGAAAGAATTTAATCTGATTTAGTGTAACGACATTAATTTATATATAACGGTTGTAACGACATTAATTTATATATAACGGTTGTAACGACATTAATTTATATATAACGGTATCAAGGTTTTTTCATGCGTTACGGCAATGAATTTTTTTTTTTTTTTTTTTTATTTTATTTTATTTATTTATTTTTTTTTTTAGAAAATCTCTGTAGCTTGTAAGCTAATTAGAACCAAATTTTGAAAGTAAGATCCTTTGTTGATTTTAAAATTTAAAATAAAAAAAAATACTTAAAAAAAGATAAATAGTACAAGTACAAATTTATTTACATATTAACTGTGATAGATTTAACTTAGATTTTTAGCCAGGTGATACAGGTTTTCCGGAGTTTTTATCACTGACTTTATTTTCACAGAACATTTTTGAATCGAAGTATTCCCTTCTAGAACATTTTAGGCTAAATTGAATGATTATACTCTGTCAAATTTATGTCTGGTTGTCTGTCCAAACTGATATACAAATGTCTAATTGAACCATTTTGGAACCCCTGTTTAGAGTTTTTGTGGCAATTTTGAAAGCAATAGGTGACATAAAACAGTTATGTAATGAGCTGGTATGTTTCTGTTTTATTAATAACTTGAATTCGGAGACATGAGGATTTATTACCACACACACACACACAGAGAGAGAGAGAGAGAGAGGAGAGAGAAGAGGAGAGAGAGAGAGAGAGAGAGAGAGAGAGAGAGAGAGAGAGAGAGAAGAGAGAGAGGAGAGAGAGAGAGAGAGAGAGAGAGAGAGAGAGAGAGAGATTCACTTAATTGCATTTTTTCTCATTAGTTTGCCATGGCTAAAATATTAAAGTTTCTACGTTTTTATTGAATGCTTTGGCATGTAATAATGTTTTTTAACAAAAGTTCGTTTTTTATTGTAGCTTCGAGAGAAATCGTAAAACAGTTGTCTAATTCATTATTTGATTATTTTCTATACATAACAATTTTGTTTTTTTTGTGATATTTCAGCCGTTTGAACATGTATAATACAGAACGAATTACATGATGACAAGAGTGTCTGGTTACCTGGTATAAATCTATCATATTAAAATATACGTTATCTGACGCTTTACTATCACATGTTCCGTGTAACCGATTAGTTCTATAATTTATTACAATATGGACGCTTGTATTAAAAAAGATTTTACAATAGGAATGGCCCATATTGAGGACATGAAATAACAAAGAAAAATATATAATAAATAAATAAATAAATAAATAAATGAATGAATGAATGAATGAATGAATGAATGAATGAATGAAAAATTAAAAAATTAAACATGAACTATAAATAGAAATAAATTTAAAATCACTGATAAAGTAATTCCTGGCTTTGTATGAGCATCGGATATAGTTACAAAATCTTATAAAATTGTGAGGGCCAAGTTTCTTTGTAGAACCTCAAGATATTGACTGGTTTTATAATGCGGTTCCTAAACACCGTGTTCATGTTCGGTAATTTAAATACTTCATTTGTTTAAGGTTTAACATACAATGTCTTTCAAAAAGACAGTGCTTAATTTATAAATACAATTAATAATATAAGAAGTGGAAAAAGTAATTTTCATTTACAAAAGCAAGGTCTGCATTATTGCAACAAAAAGTAAAAGGTTTTTCATTTTCTTAACGGTAATTATAACGTGTCTGTCTTTGGTTAGCCATATTCAGAGATGTAGTTATTTTTGTCCTTAAATCACAATGTTTTGACAGTCTTATTGTTATGCACGCTATTTGAACATTTAATAATGACAAGGCAAAGTTTGTTAAGACAACCGATGTACAAATCAACAACCAAAGTTACGGTTAGTCATTGTATAGTTAAAATATGTGAATATAATCCAGCAGTTTTAGGGCTGTTATCAAGCATCAAGCAATTGTTTTCTTCTAAATTTTCTTTACAATAGAAACGCGTTTCCACATACATTTCTTTGTCTTTAAGTTACTGTTTTTGTGACAGTGAATTTGGCAAAACTTTCATAGACAATCCAATTAACTTAAATAATTTTGGTATTTTTCACTTATTAGAGTTTCGTCCGTAACGGAAAATTGATATGCGCATTCTCGATTACCAGAGAATATGTCTGCACAGTAAAAAGTAACCGCTTTGGGAATTTTACGTACCCGGTTGTTAAAAAAACAAGGTAAATGGTGGATTGCTTTGCGCATGCGACGCAATGCGTTAACAAAAACATCATTTCCGGTGTAAACATCACCATTTTCGATATGTAAAATCCTCGTAGCAGCAACAGTTTGCTTTCTACAGAAAAATTCCGTGATAAACGCAGATGCGCATAGCGATTGTTATTTACGGCTAGACCCAAGCTAAAAAAAAGGAATTTCTATGAAAGTTTTGTATAATTAACTTCACAAACACAGTAACAGTAGTTGGTATTGTTTCTTAGTATTAATTACCGAATTAAAGTACATGTTGTACTAGTATTCACTCATACATGCAAGTTATCTACTACTAGTATTAATTATAGGTACGTTATTACTATGGGAATTAAATTCTACCAATTGTGACATTAAGATTAATAAAAAATATAATCCGTTTCTAAAATTAATTTCTACCACCTGTGAGTGCAGTAATATATGATTTAGCGAATTAGCGGTAACGTGACATTTGCGCCAAAATTTGATTGTGCGAAGGTCAGTACATTTACAGTATTCAAAAGTAATACTGAAGTTAAACTCATAGAAAGATCCAAAATATCAACCAATTTTACGACTTGCTTTTGGTAAAAAGATTATAAATCAGAACTTCTTAATTAATTTATAAACAAGGTTATAAATATTTTAAGAATTGATTCGCTGTTATAGAAGAACGTTTTATATTTAACAAATATTTCAGGGTGCTTCGGCCCATATGACATTTTGTGGACCGGGTAGTCAGCTTAAAAGTGATTGATGAACTGAAGCGAAGCTGAGGTCCATATTATACCACTTTTTGGCTGAAATAAATAATAGCCATGATTTAAAACACAACAAAACCGATACTATGACTTGAGAGTTTACCGGTTTTCTCATATTTACATGATTAAAAATAGTATTGGATATGCGATCTCATAAAAAATGCACATCAGATCATTGATTTAATGGTTCTGATGTGCTCTATATGGGTTTTCAGTTCACACGGCCGCCATGAAAGAGCGCTTGCGGGAACTCTATAATCAACAGTAAGGATCAGTATAAAAAGTGAATTATCGCTTTTACAAACAAAGCTTTCTCTAAATATACACTGATAGGTAATGAGTAGCAATGATAATACTAAAATACATGTACCTTGATTTCCTTTGAGTATGGTATATTTATAGAATTGTCCTAAAATTATACTCGCATTACAATATCGACGTCATAATGGCTGTTACAAAACAACACAATCTATAGAAACTGTTTCTGTAAAAAATTTTTTTTTTTGTTTAAACAATATAATTTTCAATTCAATTAAATATAATACATTTTACACGATTACAAATAATAAATTCATAGGATTTTGGAACAAGAGAATATCTCTGATATTAACCAGTCTCCTATATCTAAAAAAATTAAACATCTAAGGTGTATAATCAATTGCATAATAATAATAGTAATAATAATATCAATAATAAATTGTGGTGGAATAATAATAATAATAATAATGATGAAATAATAACAATAAAAGTCCATTAATACTGTAATTCATGGACTTCTGATAATAATGATTAGTGATATAATAATAATAATAATAAATATGGATTCAAAGTGAGTGCATGTGCAAAAAATAGATATATGTGTGTATTCATATATCACTGAAAAAAATACATCGTAAACTTAATAATTAAAATAATTATAATTATGTAGTTGGTTCAATAAAATAAAATGGGTGTATATTAAGTAATAATAATAATAATAATAATAATAATAATAATAATAATAATAATAATAATAATAATAATAATAACATGATTGACAATGGAATAATGATAAAGCCATGACCTCGCATGATGAATATCCATGACGTAGACAGTAAATAATGTTAAGTAAAGCGCTTACTTTTAAAAATGAATTCTTGTACTTTGAGAAATATAATTTTATTGCCTTTGAAGGACAAAGTAGGATCACCAAACAATAATTTATCAACTGTTAGAACAAAGGGAAGTGTAAATATTGTTGTTGTTCGAATATGACTGAAATTCTGACAATATAAAAGAAAATGATTGTTGTCTTCTACTTGACCACATCTACAATAGGGTTCTGAATCTAAATGTTTACTATATAATAATACTTAAGAGAACTACATTGCAATCGTAGTCTTGTATGGAGTATTTGACCCACTCTTGTTCCGCAGTTATAAAAATTTGGAACTTTGGTATGAGAGTTAATAAATGTATTAAAAATTGGTAATGAGTTATCTCTTACATCGCTAGGTAAATTATTCCATTCTGTAATAGTGAATGGCAAGAAGAATTTTTGATAAAAAGAAGTTTTATATGATATACTTCGAATTTTTGGGAACCACGCGTATTATGAGGCTGGATATCGTTTTGTGAATGTGGGATAAGCATTCACAAATAAGAAGGGGCTAGATTATGATTCATTTTATAGAATTGGACTAATTTGTGATTATTATGTCTTTTCTCTAATGTTTCCCATCCCATTTCAGAATAAAGCATTTGTATACTAGCTAAGTGCGTTGCACAAGAGATAATTCCGGCAGCTTCTAAATTTACTTTTTCTATTCTTAATTTTAAATTTTCTGGTATGTTCCCCTACACAACGTCGCTATATTCAAGTAATGGTCGGATAAAACTGATATATATTTTTCTAAAACATCCCTTGATAAAATCAATTTGAATTTTCTTAAAATTGAAAGACATGAATTGGCTTTTTAACAATATTTTCAACATGATAATGCCATGAAAATTCGGAAGTGAAAAATAACCCAAGCTGCTTATGTTCTTCGACATCTTGGACTTATATGTTATTCATATAAAGGCAGGGATGAAATGGTTTTCTATTTTCTCTGGAAAAGATCATTGATTCTGTTTTTGAGGATTAAATGAGGCTAACAATTTTTTTGACCACTGTTTTTTTTTTTTTTAAATCTGCATTAAGCATAAGGGATGATTAGGTTGGGTCATTAACAATGCAATAGAGAGTGATGTCGTCAGCAAATAAGCGGATTTTACAATTTATATCAATTACAAATCAAAAATAATATGGGACCTAATATCGATCCCTGTGGAACACCAGCATTAATATTCAACCAGATATACTTTTCCTAATTACAACTTTACACTTTCGATTACATAAAAAACTTCAAACCAAAAAATAAGTTTTCCACAAATTCCAAGAGACCTTAATTTTGCTAGTAATCCTGAATGCCACACTCTAAGGCCTTGCTGATATCACAAAATATGATTCTGACTTCTTTACCCATAACTAGTGCTTTAGAAATGTTGTTAGAGATATCTAGTAATTGACACACAGTAGAGTCACCATTCCTAAAACCAGACTGGAGACTAGTAATCATATTGTTACTACATAAGAAATTGTTTAAGTATTTAAGAACACATTTTGCAAAGACTTTACCAATGATATTACAAAGAGAAATGGGCCGATAATTACTAACAATACTAGGGTTACCTTTCTTTATATCGGTATAATATTAGCAGTTTTCCAACAATTTGGAAAAATAGATTTATCTAAAAGTTTGTAAAACTGGTAAGAAATGGGTTTAATTAAGTGTAATAACCAGTTTCATCGTTACGTTATAGATCATTTTAAAATCCTCATAAATGGACCAGTATACATTATCTTTCGCTAAAGTGGTTTTTCGCAATACTCAAATTTCACGTTAATTTCAAAGAATTTCATGTTTCGATGCAGCAAATATTTACTTTAGGATACCAGAATGAGATTAAAAAAAACAACAAATATATTGTTTTATGTAATTAAGCATTGAGCCGTTAAAATATGATTATTATGATCCTGTTACTACTGTATCTATTCTAGGCCGGCTGTAAAACAATGTGCATTGGTATGTTATTATTAGTTTGCCTACAATAGCTCACGGAAAATTCTTAAACTATTATTGATCATTTTCTAATCACGTGGTATGAAACAATTCCCATTATTATACCTCCCTTAAAATTCTTAAACTATTATTTGTCATTTTCTAATCACGTGGTATGAAACAATTTACATTATTAAACCTCACTTAAAATTCTAAAACTATTATTTGTCATTTTCTAATCACATGGTATGAAACAATTTACATTATTTTACCTCAAGGCAAATTCCTTAACTATTATTGGTCAATTTCCAATGACATGGTATGAAACAATTCAAAATGTTTGAAGCATCTGTCAACATTGCCATGGGATATTGCAATATTTATCGCAAGGCACAGAAACTTACGACTGTCCATCACGGAAACAATCCAGTAATCCTACCTTAGATTACGTCATCTATAGACCAGTAACTTCTACAGTTCTTTATACGCATTTAAAACAGAATTTGTCGTAAAAAATAAAAGAAATCCTTTTTGTTCGGTTTAATAAAGTAAATAGTGCCCTTGGTTGAGGGAAATATGGATGATTGTCTCCCCTTGGGAACTTTATATCCTTCACCTTCCGGCCCGGGAAATAATGTTCCCTCGGTGAGACAATCCTCCATTTTTCCCTCAACCAAGGGCACTATTAATGTAATCTTGATAGTTCATTACTTATATATCTATTTTTGTATTTGTAATTATATTAATCATAAATCTGATGACTGATTAGCTCTAATTTTAAATTTCCCCGCTTTATACGACATTAAAATTATGTGACGCCACTGGATGTTACAGCCAGGTTGTTTTGACAACGTGTGAGATAGTGTTGCATAATGCATTGTTTACGTCTTAAATCTGGCAATCGTGCCCACGTAGCATGGTCATTACTGTAAAATAATTCGGTTAGAAGTTTATTAGAAATGACGTCGAAAACATGTTTTATTCGTTTTTTGTTTTAACTGCAAGTTGTTCAAATAAATGTAAAATGTGAATTGTTTTATTTTCCGCCACTTAAATAGCAATATTTACCATATTTTGATTGAAACAGCACATAACCATTACACAACACGAATTAACGACTTATTTTTTATTATACGGCAAATAAACATGCATTCGGTATTAGCTTAATTGACTGTTATAATAATCAAAAGTTTATCAGCTCGTCAATCTTCTCAAGCAACAAGTTATGATCAATAAGCATGATAATTCTTTTCGTTGATTTACTTCTAAATCCTGAACCAGATTTATGCCAAACGTTATAAATATTTAGCTATGCAGTGGTGTAATAACAAATATGCCGTAAGCTAGGATTGTGCGATGTGTTCTATGGTTTATTCAAGGAACTCGTGGATT
Organism: Tegillarca granosa; assembly: GCA_029721355.1. Lineage (NCBI taxonomy): Eukaryota > Metazoa > Mollusca > Bivalvia > Arcoida > Arcidae > Tegillarca > Tegillarca granosa. The sequence goes on along the minus strand of CM056607.1, from coordinate 1,192,317 downwards.
TGTGAGCGTTCTACTAACCGAGTTGAACAGTTTTTAAAAGCCCACTATAAGTCACGAAGTAACTATTACCTACTAGCAAGAGAAATATTAAATTCCTGCTTTGTTCTTTTTTTCTGTTGTGATTGTTTTTCAGCTACAAATCAGATTAAATATTTAATTTTTTAGGGTCGTTTTTAACTTGTTCCCAAAAAATCACGCCCTTTTAATGGCAAAATGGAAACAAATGTTTGTGACGTCATCATCGTTGTTGTGCTGATGTTAACAATAGAAAATAATTAAATAAATGTAATGTTCATTGTTTTGCATATATTCGGTGTTCTGAATTTTGATTATTGAAAAATAATATTGTTGTCAAATGATATAAAATGTTTAGTTTTAGTGCCAGAAATTAAATTATTAGCGTTTAAGTTGAATTTTCATTCTGCGCACACTGTGCGCACTTTCTTCATGTACTGAGTTTCGCAGCGTCTATACAGGCTATTTCTCAAAGTCCTTAGTGGAAATCAGATTAAATTTAAATGGCGACAGAACAGACTTCCAAACATGTTGAATTTACATTGTCCTCATACAAAATATTATTCAATCTACGTGTATTTATATAAATGTAAATCAACTGAATGCCTGTCCAATCTATATTGCCAAACTAGATTAGTCAGAGATTTCAAAAGACCGTGAAATAACGCAAATTAATATAGAATATAAAATATGTTATAGAAAGTATGTTTTGTAGTTAGTAATAAACTTGCTTTCTCTTACTGAATAATAAAAGACTGTGATATGACAAAATTTCAAATTTAAAATCATTAAAAATGAAACGAAAAAAAAAAAAATCATGAGAGTAACAATATATATGTGATGTGAAAATAAATATAAAAATGAAAGAGATGGGGTAAAATAATAAATAAAATAATAATAATAAAAACGACCATCGATTAAAATGTTTAATCACTCTGATTTGCTGGTTTGTCTGTCTTGATAAAGTCCTTCAATATTACGCAAAGTCACATTCACCAGAGATGTTTAGATACCCCTCTGTGTTTGATATATTATTAACAGATTTTTTTTAAACACCTACGTATCATAAACGGCTAGCAATGCAGATAAAATCTATAAAAAAGTGTGCTTAATCACAGGCTGAACATCACCTACATCAGGCTGAACATCACCTACATCAGGCTGAACATCACCTACATCTGGCTGAACATCACCTACATCTGACTGAACATCACCTACATCTGGCTGAACATCACCTACATCTGACTGAACATCACCTACATCTGGCTGAACATCACCTACATCTGGCTGAACATCACCTACATCTGACTGAACATCACCTACATCTGGCTGAACATCACCTACATCTGGCTGAACATCACCTACATCTGACTGAACATCACCTACATCTGGCTGAACATCACCTACATCTGGCTGAACATCACCTACATCTGACTGAACATCACCTACATCTGGCTGAACATCACCTACATCAGGCTGAACATCACCTACATCTGGCTGAACATCACCTACATCTGGCTGAACATCACCTACATCTGACTGAACATCACCTACATCTGGCTGAACATCACCTACATCTGACTGAACATCACCTACATCTGGCTGAACATCACCTACATCTGGCTGAACATCACCTAAATCTGGCTGAACATCACCTACATCTGGCTGAACATCACCTACATCTGGCTGAACATCACCTAAATCTGGCTGAACATCACCTACATCTGGCTGAACATCACCTACATCTGACTGAACATCACCTACATCTGGCTGAACATCACCTACATCTGGCTGAACATCACCTAAATCTGGCTGAACATCACCTACATCTGGCTGAACATCACCTAAATCTGGCTGAATATCACCTACATCTGGCTGAACATCACCTATATCTGGCTGAACATCACCTACATCTGGCTGAACATCACCTACATCTGGCTGAACAATACCTACATCTGACTGAACATCACCTACATCTGGCTGAACATCACCTACATCTGGCTGAACATCACCTACATCTGACTGAACAACACCTACATCTAACTGAACATCACCTTCATCTGGCTGAACATCACCTACATCTGACTGAACATCACCTACATCTGGCTGAACATCACCTACATCTGGCTGAACATCACCTAAATCTGACTGAACATCACCTACATCTGACTGAACATCACCTACATCTGGCTGAACATCACCTACATCTGACTGAACATCACCTACATCTGGCTGAACAATACCTAAATCTGGCTGAACATCACCTACATTTGGCTGAACAATACCTAAATCTGGCTGAACATCACCTACATCTGACTGAACATCACCTACATCAGGCTGAACATCACCTACATCTGGCTGAACATCACCTGCATCTGACTGAACATCACCTACATCTGGCTGAACAATACCTAAATCTGGCTGAACATCACCTACATCTGGCTGAACAATACCTAAATCTGGCTGAACATCACCTACATCTGGCTGAACATCACCTACATCTGGCTGAACATCACGTACATCTGGCTGAACATCACCTACATCTGACTGAACATCACCTACATCTGACTGAACATCACCTACATCTGGCTGAACATCACCTACATCTGACTGAACATCACCTACATCTGGCTGAACATCACCTACATCTGACTGAACATCACCTACATCTGGCTGAACATCACCTACATCTGGCTGAACATCACCTACATCTGGCTGAACATCACCTACATCTGACTGAACATCACCTACATCTGGCTGAACATCACCTACATCTGGCTGAACATCGCCTACATCTGGCTGAACATCACCTACATCTGACTGAACATCACCTACATCTGGCTGAACATCACCTACATCAGGCTGAACATCACCTACATCTGGCTGAACATCACCTACATCTGACTGAACATCACCTACATCTGGCTGAACATCACCTACATCTGGCTGAACATCACCTAAATCTGACTGAACATCACCTACATCTGACTGAACATCACCTACATCTGGCTGAACATCACCTACATCTGACTGAACATCACCTACATCTGGCTGAACAATACCTAAATCTGGCTGAACATCACCTACATTTGGCTGAACAATACCTAAATCTGGCTGAACATCACCTACATCTGACTGAACATCACCTACATCAGGCTGAACATCACCTACATCTGGCTGAACATCACCTGCATCTGACTGAACATCACCTACATCTGGCTGAACAATACCTAAATCTGTCTGAACATCACCTACATCTGGCTGAACAATACCTAAATCTGGCTGAACATCACCTACATCTGGCTGAACATCACCTACATCTGGCTGAACATCACGTACATCTGGCTGAACATCGCCTACATCTGACTGAACATCACCTACATCTGGCTGAACATCACCTACATCTGACTGAACATCACCTACATCTGACTGAACATCACCTACATCTGGCTGAACATCACCTACATCTGACTGAACATCACCTACATCTGGCTGAACATCACGTACATCTGGCTGAACATCACCTACATCTGGCTGAACATCACCTACATCTGACTGAACATCACCTACATCTGGCTGAACATCACCTACATCTGGCTGAACATCGCCTACATCTGGCTGAACATCACCTACATCTGACTGAACATCACCTACATCTGGCTGAACATCACCTACATCTGGCTGAACATCGCCTACATCTGACTGAACATCGCCTACATCTGGCTGAACATCACCTACATCTGGCTGAACATCACCTACATCTGGCTGACTTTCACCTACATCTGACTGAACATCACCTACATCTGACTGAACATCACCTACATCTGGCTGAACATCACCTACATCTGACTGAACATCACCTACATCTGGCTGAACAATACCTACATCTGGCTGAACATCACCTACATCTGGCTGAACAATACCTAAATCTGGCTGAACATCACCTACATCTGGCTGAACATCACCTACATCTGACTGAACATCACCTACATCTGGCTGAACATCACCTACATCTGGCTGAACATCACCTACATCTGGCTGAACATCACCTACATCTGGCTGAACATCACCTACATCTGACTGAACATCACCTACATCTGGCTGAACATCACCTACATCTGACTGAACATCAACTACATCAGGCTGAACATCACCTACATCTGGCTGACTGAACAACACCTACATCTGACTGAACATCACCTTCATCTGGCTGAACATCACCTACATCTGACTGAACATCACCTACATCTGGCTGAACATCACCTACATCTGGCTGAACATCACCTAAATCTGACTGAACATCACCTACATCTTACTGAACATCACCTACATCTGGCTGAACATCACCTACATCTGACTGAACATCACCTACATCTGGCTGAACAATACCTAAATCTGGCTGAACATCACCTACATCCGGCTGAACAATACCTAAATCTGGCTGAACATCACCTACATCTGACTGAACATCACCTACATCTGGCTGAACATCACCTACATCTGACTGAACATCAGCTACATCTGACTGAACATCACCTACATCTGGCTGAACATCACCTACATCTGGCTGAACATCACCTACATCTGACTGAACATCACCTACATCTGGCTGAACATCACCTAAATCTGGCTGAACATCACCTACATCTGGCTGAACATCACCTACATCTGGCTGAACATCACCTAAATCTGGCTGAACATCACCTACATCTGGCTGAACATCACCTACATCTGACTGAACATCACCTACATCTGGCTGAACATCACCTACATCTGGCTGAACATCACCTAAATCTGGCTGAATCTGGCTGAACATCACCTAAATCTGGCTGAACATCACCTACATCTGGCTGAACATCACCTAAATCTGGCTGAATATCACCTACATCTGGCTGAACATCACCTAAATCTGGCTGAACATCAACTACATCTGGCTGAACATCACCTACATCTGGCTGAACAATACCTACATCTGACTGAACATCACCTACATCTGGCTGAACATCACCTACATCTGGCTGAACATCACCTACATCTGACTGAACAACACCTACATCTAACTGAACATCACCTTCATCTGGCTGAACATCACCTACATCTGACTGAACATCACCTACATCTGGCTGAACATCACCTACATCTGGCTGAACATCACCAAAATCTGGCTGAACATCACCTACATCTGACTACACATCACCTACATCTGGCTGAACATCACCTACATCTGACTGAACATCACCTACATCTGGCTGAACAATACCTAAATCTGGCTGAACATCACCTACATTTGGCTGAACAATACCTAAATCTGGCTGAACATCACCTACATCTGACTGAACATCACCTACATCTGACTGAACATCACCTACATCTGGCTGAACAATACCTAAATCTGGCTGAACATCACCTACATCTGGCTGAACATCACGTACATCTGGCTGAACATCACCTACATCTGGCTGAACATCACGTACATCTGGCTGAACATCACCTACATCTGACTGAACATCACCTACATCTGACTGAACATCACCTACATCTGGCTGAATATCACCTACATCTGGCTGAACAATACCTAAATCTGGCTGAACATCACCTACATCTGGCTGAACATCACCTACATCTGGCTGAACATCACGTACATCTGGCTGAACATCACTTACATCTGACTGAACATCACCTACATCTGGCTGAACATCACCTACATCTGACTGAACATCACCTACATCTGACTGAACATCACCTACATCTGGCTGAACATCACCTACATCTGACTGAACATCACCTACATGTGGCTGAACATCACCTACATCTGGCTGAACATCACCTACATCTGACTGAACATCACCTACATCTGGCTGAACATCACCTACATCTGACTGAACATCACCTACATCTGGCTGAACATCACCTACATCTGACTGAACATCACCTACATCTGGCTGAACATCACCTACATCTGGCTGAACATCACCTACATCTGGCTGACTATCACCTACATCTGACTGAACATCACCTACATCTGACTGAACATCACCTACATCTGGCTGAACATCACCTACATCTGACTGAACATCACCTACATCTGGCTGAACAATACCTACATCTGGCTGAACATCACCTACATCTGGCTGACTATCACCTACATCTGACTGAAAATCACCTACATCTGACTGAACATCACCTACATCTGGCTGAACATCACCTACATCTGACTGAACATCACCTACATCTGGCTGAACAATACCTACATCTGGCTGAACATCACCTACATCTGACTGAACATCACCTACATCTGACTGAACATCACCTACATCTGGCTGAACATCACCTAAATCTGACTGAACATCACCTACATCTGACTGAACATCAGCTACATCTGGCTGAACATCACCTACATCTGACTGAACATCACCTACATCTGGCTGAACAATACCTAAATCTGGCTGAACATCACCTACATTTGGCTGAACAATACCTAAATCTGGCTGAACATCACCTACATCTGACTGAACATCACCTTCATCAGGCTGAACATCACCTACATCTGGCTGAACATCACCTACATCTGACTGAACATCACCTACATCTGGCTGAACAATACCTAAATCTGGCTGAACATCACCTACATCTGGCTGAACATCACGTACATCTGGCTGAACATCACCTACATCTGGCTGAACATCACGTACATCTGGCTGAACATCACCTACATCTGACTGAACATCACCTACATCTGACTGAACATCACCTACATCTGGCTGAACATCACCTACATCTGGCTGAACAATACCTAAATCTGGCTGAACATCACCTACATCTGGCTGAACATCACCTACATCTGACTGAACATCACGTACATCTGGCTGAACATCACCTACATCTGACTGAACATCACCTACATCTGACTGAACATCACCTACATCTGGCTGAACATCACCTACATCTGACTGAACATCACCTACATCTGACTGAACATCACCTACATCTGGCTGAACATCACCTACATCTGACTGAACATCACCTACATTTGGCTGAACATCACCTACATCTGGCTGAACATCACCTACATCTGACTGAACATCACCTACATCTGGCTGAACATCACCTACATCTGACTGAACATCACCTACATCTGGCTGAACATCACCTACATCTGACTGAACATCACCTACATCTGACTGAACATCACCTATATCTGGCTGAACATCACCTACATCTGGCTGAACAATACCTAAATCTGGCTGAACATCACCTACATCTGACTGAACATCACCTACATCTGACTGAACATCACCTACATCTGGCTGAACAATACCTAAATCTGGCTGAACATCACCTACATCTGACTGAACATCACCTACATCTGACTGAACATCACCTACATCTGACTGAACATCACCTACATCTGACTGAACATCACCTACATCTGGCTGAACATCACCTACATCACAGGCTGAATATCACCTACATCTGACTGAACATCACATACATCTGGCTGAACATCACCTAAATCTGGCTGAACATCACCTACATCTGGCTGAACATCACCTAAATCTGGCTGAACATCACCTACATCTCCTACATCTGGCTGAACATCACCTACATCTGGCTGAACATCACCTACATCTGGCTAAATATCACCTACATCTGACTGAACATCACCTACATCTGGCTGAACATCACCTACATCTGACTGAACATCACCTACATCTAGCTGTTTATCATTACATCTGACCGAATCTTCAGTATAAGTGAGGCTTAATAAATAGTTAAGTAACACTGAGCATTTTGGTCCTAAAACGATGTAGTTTAAGAATTTTAAGTCACAACTCAGATAAGTTAGCGTCCTCCAGATGCCGTAATAATAAAGTCTTCATAAATGTTTTGATGAAAGGAGTTATTATGTTCGTTTTCGTTTTCTTGTTATTGTAAAGAAACTTTTACAATTTAAATGATGAGGAATTTCTGATTGATACAACTGTAATGTATGGGATTTTTTGTTGATCCTGGTTGAAATCGACGATAATGACGAGAGATATCGTGTTGATCTTCGATTGTAACGGCTGTAATGATAAGAGATTCCATGTTGAACTTTGGTTGTAAAAGGACTGTAATGGTAAGAGACTTCATACTGATCTTCAGATTTTAAATAAGCGTTACAACAAGAGATTCTATGTCTATCTTGTTGAACGACTGTAATGTCGACAGATTCCATGTTAAACGACTGTGGTAAATGACAACAGATTAAACGTTTATTTTTGGAAATGACGTAAGATCCCTGTTTATATTTTGAAGTAAAATGGATATAATGACGAGAGATCCACGTTAATATTTTAATGTAAAACGGCTGTTATGATGAGAGATTCGTGTTGAAATTTTGATGATAAATGGCTGTAATGACGGAGGTCCGTGTTGATATTTTGATGATAAATGGTTGTAATGACGAAAGGCCCGTGTTGATATTTTGATGTCAAACGGCTGTAATGACGAGAGGTCCGTGCTGATATTTTGATGTAAAATGGCTGTATCGACGACATAAACCATGTCTATCATTGGTTTTTAAATGTTGTTTTCATTCTGAAATTCGTTTTTTTTGTTTTTTTTTTTTATTATTTCTTTATTTTATAGTATTATTATTATTTTTTTGGCCAAAATGACAAAAGTTTCCATGGTTTACTAAATTCATGCTGTATGAAAGTATATATCATGTTTTCTTTTTCGTTTTTTATAAATGTTTGTTTTCGAAATTTTTCCAGATTAGTTTTTCTGTCTAATTGATGAAAATTGAATCAGCAGTGATAAAAACCTTTGTAACGTACTCTATTTATTATTGTATTTTTGATCCATTCATAATATGTCCTTATTGATTTCTTATTTACTAGTTAATTGTATAAGCTTCTAGCAACAAAAATGACCATAATGACCACAATCTGTGTAGTACATTAGTTGACACCAACACCACACTGCTAGATCACAGCATCTATCCATTACCACCTCGAAACATAAGACTTTTACTATCTTAAGGCAACAACACAGTGCCTCAAAAATATGTAAATTAATAGTAGTATCAATTAAAAACACCGAGAATATTGTATCGACACATTCTGACCAATTAACATTTGATTCTATTGAGCTTTTAGTCAATGAACGTTACTGGTATTTTACGTTTTAGGTATGTCAGAATACGGAAAACTTATAAGCAAAAACAGTGTTTAATTAAAGCTTATTGACGAGAGGCTTTGTAAAATGTTGCAATTAATCATCGGTCGCTTTAAACGTTTGTACCTTTGGAAAACTTTACATACATGGAAAAAAACGACTTTATAACTATCATTCATCTTTACTTCTCTTTCTTACCATCATGTCGATGCTCACGCAGTCTTTGAAGTTTTTTCTACCATCATATTAATATTCACGCTGTCTACGGAGATATCCCTATCATCGTGTCGATGTTCACGCAGTCCTTGAAGTTTTACCTTACCATCATGTCGATGCTCACGTAGCCTACAGAGTTTTACCTTACCATCATGTCGATGCTCACGTATTCTACGGAGTTTTACCTTACCATCATGTCGATGTTCACGTCGCCTACGGAGTTTTATCCTACCATCATATCGATGCTCACGTATTCTACGGAGTTTTACCTTACCATCATGTCGATGCTCACGTAGTCTACGGAGTTTTACCTTACCATCATGCCGATGCTCACGTCGCCTACGGAGTTTTATCTTACCATCATATCGATGCTCAAGTAGCCTACGAAGTTTTACCTTACTATCATGTCGATGTTCACGCAGTTTACGGAGTTCTTACGGAGAAGTCCCAGTTTAGAATTTTGCATGAAATATGAAGAAAATTATTCTACCCTAAAGGGATTAGTTTGAGCTCTCTGGTTTGTTAATAAATCAGACATTGTGAAACAGGAAAAACTTGTTTGTAATTAAGAACATAAATATTTTTTCTATGGCATTTTTAAACAATAAATCTTGATAAAAAAAGATAATTGTTAACTGCACATTGCGAACAACTGTTAATCAAAACGCCGAAAAGGATTTTTAAGCCTTCAAAAAATAAGTACTTCCGGCTTGAAATAAGCAAGAAATATTATAATACAAAATATAAAAGTAAGAAGGTTAATAAAAATAGAATACAGATAAAACTATTGAAATGCTGGTTACATTTATAAAATTGTTTACTACAAGAGTATTGATATTTGTTGATCGTTCATAGAAATAAAAGTAAAACATATGATCATTTGTTATAGCATATTTGTGCCAGTATTCATACGTACAAGGATTCAACGCAAGAAATTATCTCAAGGTCTTTTAAATCACTTTTGCAATAATGACATAATTATAATTGTCTTTTTTATTTTTCAAAATCTTGTTCTTTTAATAACTTAAAAATCAATAAATTCTTAACACAATTCATTAATTGCGTGCTAGTTAGGCCTCTAGTTATGATGAACTCTTACATTATTATAATGTCATGTAATATTTAATTTTAAATCTTGTGAAATATTGCACAACTGCAAAGGCGATTGAGTACCTTGCTAGATGCAATAATTACTTAAGTGTGATGGAGATTTGAGAGTGACGAAAAAAAAAAAATTAAAATTAAATCGGAGATAGGAACTATAGGAACTGGTAAGGTATAACATCCCCCATGATATCTGAGATGGTAAACAGATAAGGTGTAACATTTCCAAATAAGTAGTCAATTCTTCCACTGCAAAAGATTAGACATCCTTAAACTTTTATAACATACAATAAGCCTCGAATTCTTACTCTTCTGCTAGCGATAATGCTCTCTTCAATAGCAAACGCCAGGCGCTCGTTTACCTAGATAGCAGACGATCAGACCTTCCCAGTTCCCCGATCAGTTCCCCGACCTTCCACAGCTAACGTCAAGACACCTTCTTTAGGGTCCTTCGGATGAGACTTTAAAAACCAATGCCGCGTGTCAGGTCAAGCTTGGCACTTCACCTATAGCTAGTGACGTCTCGATATAAGCGAACTATTCTTTACTGGGATGTAGAACACAATTAAATCATAAATCAATTTTAGCCTTATGTAGCTATAACTATCGACTAGATACGTTTATCCTCTTGTTTTCTATGAAACGCTAATAGACCCACCCTTGACCGACCTTGCGAATTAAACATGTTTGCAAAACATCAATATAAATCTTATAATGTTTTTGGTATTAGACACTGCAGACATGAAGTACTGTATCTTAAATTTTTCAAAAAAAATGTTTCTTTCGATTATACATATTGCATAATACATAGATAATAGGAAATGCAATGACATATTGTCTGATTTGACTTGTAAAATAAAACACATCTTAACACGCGCTACTGTCCAATATAGTACAAAACATAAACAAATCATTGCCACGTTTTAATATGTTCAATGAACATATATAGGAAATTAGATGTGATGTAGAATTTCAGAAGACAACTTTTAAAGAGACAAAAAGCAAATGAAAGATTCCATTTAAAAATTACAGAAAAGTATACTCGTGAAATTAAGTGATTAGAAATATGTTAAATAAATCTTTTTGTTTTTTGAATGAACTTTTAACACACTTGCATTTTATTTAAGGAATAACTTGGGTTTTTAACAAGTTCATTGAGTCATAACATGAAAAAAGGTGTGCACACTTTTTCATAAAGCGCTACGCGCATTATGAAGTGTGCACATCGTTTTTCATGTTATGACTCAATAAACTTGTTAAAAACACAAGTTATTCCTTATAATTTAATTTCAAACACTTAAACTGAAACATAAAACCAAATGCAATGCTTTGTTTAATTTTTCTTGACTTTTTTTTTATAAATTAAACAAAATCGTCCGCGTTATCAACAAAGAATTTCAGGCATTGAAATGGAAAGTGTCATTACGTCACGCCATTGACGTTTAGCATTGCTATGGTTGCGTATTTTATTGGAGTATAACATGAAAAACGAGCACGTGCAATTACGTGTTACTATTGCAGTATGATATAACAGAATTTAGAAATAAAAATTATTGTTTTATAATAAAAGCAGTTATGTACTGTTAGCAAAATGGTTGGTATATCTGTCAATGTCTTAAAAAAATAAGAGTTAATGATTGTTGTAATGAAAATCGATTTTGATCGGACCAAGCTTCTACATGACTGTTTTAAAGTGTAGCAATTTAGGCCTCTACAAATCATGCTCGCCAACAAGTGGTACCTTCATCTGAGCTGGATTCATCGTTTAAATAAATTTTGAAGGATGCCTTCGAAAATTGGATGTCAGAATAAAAAACATTTCACAAGGAAACAGACATCTTGGTACCAAAAGCAAACATTTCTTGCAATTTTATAAGTAACAGTGTTTGTTACACAATATAGACATCGCCCGATATGGAATTTATTGATATAAATTGAATAAGGTCAGTCACATACCATAACGAGAACTCTGAATAATCCCCATAATTATACGTACACATAGATTGAGGTAACCCCGTGATTATATGTACACATAGATTGAGGTAACCCCGTGATTATACGTACACATAGATTGAGGTAACCCCGTGATTATATGTACACATAGATTGAGGTAACCCCGTGATTATACGTACACATAGATTGAGGTAACCCCGTGATTATATGTACACATAGATTGAGGAAACCCCGTGATTATATTTACATATCGACAGAAGAATCCCCATTGATTATATGTACACATCGACAGAAGAATCCCCGCCCGTGATTATATGTACACATCGACAGAATAATCCCCGTAATTATATGTACACATCGATAGAAGAATCTCCGTTTTTATATGTACACATCGAAATAAGGATTCCCGTGATAATATGTACATATTGACAGAATGATTCCCGTGATTATATTACACATCGACTGTAGACTCTCCGTGATTATATGTACACATCAACAGAAGGATACCCTTGATTATATGTACACATCGATAGAAGAATCTCCGTTTTTATATGAACACATCGAAAGAAGGATTCCCTTGATATATTGTATGTACATATTGACTGAAGAATATGTTTGATTATATGTACACATCGACAGAAAAATCCCTGTGAATTTATGTACACATCAACAGAAGGATTCCCGTGATTATATGTACACATCGACAGAAGACTTCCGATGATTATATGTATATATCGACAGTAAAATCCACATTCTTATATTTACACATCAACAGAAGAAACCCCGTGATAATATGTACACATCAACAAAGGAACACCTGTGATTATATGTACACATCGACGAAAGAATCCCAATGATCATATGTACACATCGACAGAATATTCCCCGTGATTATATGTACCAGTGACAGAAAAATCCGCGTGATTATATTTGCACATCGACAGAAGAATCTGCATGATTATATGTACACATCGACTAAACAAATTTCGGTGTTTATATGTATACATCGACAGAAAAAACCCCGTGATTGTATGTTCACATCGACAGAAGAATCCCCGTGATTATATGTACACATCGACAGAAGAAACCCCGTGATAATATGTACACATCGACAAAGGAACTCCTGTGATTATACTTACACATCGACAGAAGAAACCCCGTGATTATATATACACATCGACAGAAGAATCCCCGTGTTTATATGTACACATCGACAGAAAAATCCCCATGATTATATGTATACATCGACAGAAGAAACCCCGTGATAATATGTACACATCGACAAAGGAACTCCTGTGATTATATGTGCAAATAGACAGAAGACTAAACAAATTTCGGTGTTTATATGTATACATCGACAGAAAATCCCCGTGATTGTATGGTCACATCGACAGAAGAATCCCCGTGATTATATGTACACATCGACAGAAGAAACCCCGTGATAATATGTACACATCGACAAAGAAACTCCTGTGATTATATGTGCAAATAGACAGAAGACTCCCCGTGATAATAAGTAAACTTCCACAGAAGAATCCACGTGATTATATGTTCACATCGAAAGATGAATCCCCATGATTATATGTTAACATCGACTAAAGAATCCCTATGATTATATGTACTCATGGACAGGAGATTCCCCATAATTATATGTATACATCGACAGTAAAATCCCCGTAATTATATGTACAGATCAGCAGAAGAATCCCAATGATTGTATCCACCTGATTTTGGTAAACATGGACAAAAGAAACTCCATGATTATATGTATAAATCGACTGAAAGAATTTCTGTGTTTAAATGTATACATCGACAATAAATCTCCATGATTATATGTACACATAGACAGAAGATTCCTAATGATTATATGTATACATCGACAGTACAATTCCCGTGATTATATGTATACATCGACAGAAGAATCCCCATGATTATATGTATACATCGACAGTAAAATCCCCATGATTAAATGTACACATCGACAGAAGAATCCTCGTGATTATATTACACATCAACAGAAGATTATCGTGATAATATGTACATATCGAAAGAAGAATCGCCAAGATTATATGTATAAATCGACAGAAGAATCCCAGTGATTATATGAACATGTCGACAGAAGAATCCCCTTGATCAAATGTAAACATCGACAGAAAAATTCCCGTAATTAAATGTTTACATCGACATACGTCTAGTAACTAAAATTGAGATTAATTCTAGATGAGAAAAAGCAACATTTTTTTTCTTTTTTCATTCAGATAAATCTTGTGTAAACCAAAATAATGTCACTTGAACACTCTGTAACAATCTCATCCTTACAATTATTTTACAAACCAATTGGAATGGATGTAAACAGTGATATGAAACTAACAGATGATCTTGAAAAGCCGTCGTTCTGTGACACAAGATAAAGATTGATATTTACTGCAAACAAGATCCGTCAAACTTCATTTAACTTTTGTTTCTAGAAATCTCATTTGTTACACTATCATCACATCTCAAGCAACGCACAAGCACTTTCGCCTAAAGCTGGCGACGACTCGATATAAGAGAAATATTCTTGACTGGGACGTTAAACACCATTAAACGAACTCAAAAAAAACTTTACAAAAACGGCCAATTTAGTAATACACGTGAACTTCCATGAAGGAAGTAAGGCCGGGTGCTCCGGAAGGATAATCACCTCCTGTCTAGCTAGCTACACCCGCCACGTGCAAAGTCTACTTTTAGAATGCAAGGAATATGGAACCTTGAGTAGTTGAATATATCCAGTGTAAGTTTGGATACAGTGAACTTATACCTTTTAAAAAATATTTTAATGACAGCCATAAAGCATTTTAATGGCCTTGATTAGCCCTGGTTTATACGACTAACTGATTCATTTTACACGCATGATGTCTTCGGTGCTATTTCTGTTTTAATTAATCCTTATTGTAACCGAACTAATAATATTTTCAATATGACAAACACAAGATGACTCAAAATAACACGAATGTATGTGGTTTCAAAAAGGCATCATGTTACTTAATAAAATATTGGAATATTTTGAAATTCCTTAATTTATATTAAAACTGGTATTACAAAAAATATTCATATTTATACGTAGAAAAATAAAAGCAAAATAATCAAATGCAAATTCAAAAGTACCTTCGAACGTTTGTAACGTTTTACCTTCAGTATAACTATTGTGAAACAGAATAGGAAACGCCCATTTTATCGAGCCTATACAACTTAG
The DNA here is from genome assembly GCA_029721355.1 of Tegillarca granosa. NCBI lineage: Eukaryota > Metazoa > Mollusca > Bivalvia > Arcoida > Arcidae > Tegillarca > Tegillarca granosa. The sequence continues at coordinate 1,176,632 of CM056607.1, read as the reverse complement.
ATATCCAAAAAATGATCCGATTAAAATTGTAAAAAAAATATGATTAAATTTGTAATCAAATACAAACATACCAGTCCATAAACACGTCGGCCGTGTAATCCAAACTGTCAACATTAATCTATAATTGTTTATAATCCATGTGAGTTATCTCGCGTTGACTATGGGGACATCACATTTTTTAGATATTAAAACAATAAACCGATAGATAATGATTTTTTTCTATAACTCAAAGATTTATCATCTTAAAGCGAAAAAAAGATGGCGTTGATTTTATTCTTTGTCAGTATAAATGACAATATGTTTAATTGAAAAAAACTTTAGAAAATTCACAAAATAGGATGTGTAAATCCTAAAAATATAACTTAACTTTGATATATTCTTGGCAACAGCTTCTACAAACCTTAATATAACACAATAGAAGCAAATGATTACAAAACAAACACTCCTAGTTTGAAGCCCATAAAACGCCCACCTTTAAATATATAACACAAATATCAGTTAAACTTTGATGCGCCAGATGTGCACATTTCGGAAATTTATTCTCCATCAGTGACACATGGACCGGAAATTTTGATAGAAATGATTTTCCTAAATGTGCACATATGGCACATCAAAAGTTAGCAGGTATTTGTTATATATAGATAAAAAACATAAGCCAAGCAGTTGTTAATTTAAAGTTTCAAAATTATATAAATCCAAACCAGCTAAGGAATGATTCGCAGGAGGGAACAAACCTTAGTTCTTAATAAATTTCAAAATCTAAGACGAGCAAATGTACTAATGTGTGATAATAGCTCACTTAAGTTTAATAAAAAAGCAAAACTGCAGAACTCGTCATCTTTATGGATTACGAACAAAACAAGTCATTTCAAAATAATTTATTGGATACAGTTTTATAAATTACGTACTATCTCTTAATAAACACAAATTTGGAGCATATGTGAGAGTCAGTCATCCTAGGGAGCTTGAAATAAAGGATACGACTGAGTCTTAAAACTCTCCTTCATATTTTGATTTATAAATTTTGAAACTAAGAATTGTTCCCTCGTGCAAAGCATTCCTAAGCTGGATTTAGATTTACATAATTTTGGAACTTTAGATTCATTAATTTTCAACTGTTTGGCTTATGTTTTTATCTATCAAACTTTTTCGGGCCCTTGTGTCACTGATGGGGAATGAATGTCCAAAATGTGCACATTTGGCACATCAAAATTTATTTGTGTTATATACCTCAGTTATTAGAACCACGAAATGCTACATTTGAAGCTTGATGACAAACATGCTGACTTCAGGTTTTCATTTTAAGTAGCAATATACGTGATTCTCCTGCTAATGATGTAATTGTTTGACAGTTATTACGATATAATAGAGCTTTTTCCCACTACAAGAACATTCTGTAACGTTATTCTGTGTTCCTTTTATATTCTCAAACATGTTTTCTCACGTGGCGGATGTAGCTAGATAGACAGGAAGTGCTTATCCTTAGGAAGCACTCCACCCCACTTCCTTAATAAAAGTTTACATATTTAACTGAATAATCAACTTTTTTATGTTTAACTTAACGTTTTTGATTTTGGTTTTTATATGGACCGGTATATTAAGATTAATTTTACTAAAACTATTGTCATTATATAACATTGCTTATTAACATTGAAAATTGAACATATTCTAAACTTATATATCTCAATCTATATGGTCATTATAAACAATTTAGTTGTTCTAGCAGTTTCTTAAATGATATATCTCTTAATCGGATTTTCTTTAAAATTTTATAAAGAAAGAGAGTTTAATACGACATTGATAAATAGAATTACTAACCTCATGTCCATCAATCAGACGAAAAAAATACTAATTGCCTCTGCTGGTTTTCAGGATATAATAGTTAGTAAACTTTTTCTATTTTATATTTTAAATTTCTACATATTCAAAATTGCTTACAGTAATGGAGATTGATTGACTTTCTTTAAAATTACATCTTTGTTTGGAATGTTTTATTTATTTATTTATTAAATGTGTAAAAAAACAACAACTTGCTATCAATAACGGGAATAGCAATATATATTTGGGGGGTGGGTGGGTTGGAGGTTAATTAAAAAACTGTTTGTCGTGTGATGATAGAATTGTACATATATAATTGTACAGCGGGTACCGCTGCTGGTGGAGTAAAACTCCCCGAGGGTATCCATAACTCAGTAGGCAGTACTTTGTGCTGTCAGAAAATGTAGCATTTAACAAAATTTTCAGTCGTTTAAAATTTGAAATTGATTTAAAACTAAGGTTTGTTCCCTCATGCAAAGCATTCCTTAGCTGGATTTGGATTTATATAATTTTGAAACTTTAGATTCATTATTTTCAACTGTTTGGCTTATATTTTTTATGTATCAAACTTTTTGGTCTTAGTGTCACTGATGAGGAATGGATTTCCGAAATGTGCACATCTGGCACATCAAAATTTAACTGGTATTTGTATTATATATAACAAAAAGTACCTGTGAAATTTTTATGTACCATATGTGCATTCCTCATCATTGATACTAGAGTCCGAAAAAGTTGATTGAAAAAAACACAAGCCAAACAGTTGAATATAATATTATTGAAGTTCCAAAATTATATGAAACCAAATCCAGTTGAGGAATGCTTTGCATGAGGGAACAAACCTTAGTTTTAAATAACTTTCAAAAATTTTGCTTCATGATACATGGACAAGGACTGGTATGTTTGTTTTATTTCTGACAGCACAAAGTACTGCCCAACTGAGTTATGGATACCCTCGTGGAGTTCTACAGCTGTATCCGCTCAGTGGTAGTAAATATATAACCAAAAGTACCTGTGAAATTTTTATTTGCCATATGTGCACATTTCGGAAAAACTCATACGCCAGTTGTGGGTAATGAAATCGTATGTTGTAAATATATAACACAAAAATCAGTTAAATATGTAAATTATCAATTACTATTAAAATATGATATAGTATCTTCCATGCGTTTTATATTTAAATATTGAGCCACTTTTGTTTGTATTTAAAATACCTTTAATCAAAATCCTTTTTACATTATATAAAAATCAAGCATAAAATAACCAATAAAGGTCAATACGTAAAAAAAGCACTATTTGAATAATTTTGTATCATGTTTTTAATTATTATTTTTATAAAGTATTAAAAAACCATCGACTTTTCTGAATAACCAAATTTGTATACGGATAAATCAAAGCCTGTCAAACTACTTGATATACATTAAACTAACGTTCATTATTTTTGTTACACCCAATTCAACCAAAATTACGAAATAAAATTTAAAAAAAGACAAGACAAGACAAGAAAGCATATCCATATTTATACACATAGTTATTATAAAGGTAACAAATATCCTTTGTTATGCAAGTATGACGTAAAATAAGGCACATAAATAAAAGATTTAGAAACAAAGTTCTATTTTTATCTTTAAAGCATGTATCAAGTTTCAAAAGAAGCAACATTTTACTTACTGTAGCAGAGTTCATACGGAAGAAATAAAATGTCTATTTTTTCCAATTACACATATCTTTTTATATAATATAATGCTGTGTACACTCAACTCAATTATTCTCACTTTTTTCTCATCAGTGTTCTCAATGTCTTTAGTTGTATAAGACAATGTCTTGTTATGTTCAACAAACCTACTCTAAACAATTTAAATTGAACATTAGAGATTTAATTTTTACCGTGTAATGTCTTAAAAATTGACATTGAAATATTCCTTTATTTGAGATTATTGTACAATTAATTTAGAAACTAGAGTCTGATTTCAGTGACTTGATTTAGAAACATTTCATTATATTACAAATATCGGATATGGATTTCCTAACTTAATATCTTTTAAATAACTTATCAGAAAAACCAATGACGTGAAAATGTTTTACGTCTTTACAATAGAAGCATCCTGTTATTTTTAGATTAAAGTAAATATAAAAAATTTTACCAAACGCCACAGGACAATGAAAAATGGACATATATCACAGACTAAATGTCTGTCTGTCTATACTATAAATAGTTAAGTTGTTAGAACAGTTTCCTTTATAATAGATTTTCTAATGGATATTTGTTTTACTTGTATACAGAAGGAGAGTTTAATTCGACAGAGATTGATATAAATGTCAATTCTTTAGAGTTTCTTTATCAGCTTTAAATACAAATTATAATAACATCGTTAAAAGTTCTTATATTGGATAATACAAATGTCATACATATTGTACAGATATCATTGTTTGCAACCGTTGTTAAATTTAAATGTAGCGTTTTCAGAATCTCAATCAAGGGAATCAGTGTGTACAAGAAAATATAAAAATTTATCGTGGTTTAAGCAGAAATTTAGGTGATAATTAACTTTTTTCAATAAATGTTTGCTCTATTAAGATAATTGTGATTCTAGTAGGTAACGGAGATTAGGTTTGCTTAAGAAATAATTAAAACTGACTGGATATTTTAAAACACTTAATGGACTGTTTTTAAAGCATTAAAAGCTTCTTTGCTTATTTATTAGACAGAAATATTCATGGTTAAAGGATTCTGTCGAAAAGTCAATATTCTACTACCTTTTTCTCTGCACAATTACTGTTAACGCGTTTTGGAATCAATAAAGGGGTAAAAAATCTCCTCGAAATGTATTCTTAATACTATTCAATTCATGTTTAAGTCTGTTTAAGTCAAACAATTTCTTAAATTTTTCCTCAACGTAATGTACTTCTTTGTAACTTTTATTTTTCGGGGAAAAAAATAAGATAAAATAATATTTATCAAATGACTAGAAAGAATGCTTATACCCCGTGACAGTACTTAAATCACACCATAAAACACTTACCCAGTGTATGTAAAAAAAAAAAAAAAAGAAAAAAAAAAAGAAAGAAAAGAAAAATTGATGGTTTTTAATTCTTATGTGTGTGTAATTTTGTCTAGATTATTTTAGGTCGCGTTGACTATTTCCGAAACTACGGCTGCATTTTATGATTTTTCATTAATTTAGACCATTGTAATTATCTTTTTTCAAATAAAATACAGGGAGTCCTTAAGGCCTCACAGTAGAAGTGGGACTACAATGAGATGCAACCATTATAGTAATTGAAAGTAAAATGATTTTCTGATTTATTATTGTAGCGTGAGGAGAAGTCGTCAGACCAACAGCTGTCGTATTAATGATTTATGGATATAAACATTGTTTTCTGTTTCCTTTCTGAGGAAAATAGCCACATGTATTCTTACTTTTCATATCTCTTTTCTTATCATTGCTTTTCATTTGTTTCATTGAGTATTTGCAAGCCCGTGTCTTTGTATATACGCATATACCAGAGTGAAATATTAAATGCAAAGGGAAATTATACTTATAGTGCTAATGATCAAATCTGAAAGAAACAAAAATCATAGGAGGTGCTTACCCTTTTGGAGCACCCGACCACACTTCCTTGATGGAAGTTCACGTGTATATTTAAATTTGGTATGTTTGTGTTTTATTAATTCTATCAATTCTATCCATTTTATTAGCACCAATGTAAATCTAACACATCCCAAAGAAAACAAACATACTAGTCCTTGTTTAAACCACAATCAAAAAAAAAAAAAAAAAAAAAAAAAAAAAAAAAAAAAAAAAAAAAAAAAAAAAAAAAAAAACCAAAGTAAAAACTTTTAAAGCTGGCAAAATTAGTTATACATGTGAACTTACATCAAGAAAGTGAGGCCGGTGCTCCAAAATGTTACGTAAACATAAATGACAATTCTTGAAAAAACATACGAATCACTTTAAAACACATATAGAATACGACATTATCCTGTTATAGACATAGTTTAGTTATTCCTACATTTTATATTCTATTCTATTGCCTGAAAGAATAACTTTAAACAATACTTTCTTTGCTTTTGAATCTAGATTTGGCATATACATATATATAAATATATATATATATCATTTTCTTGAGTTCGTATTGCTTTTTGCATTAGGCATTGAATAGACATTAAGACATTAAAATTACTTTACTATATGTTTATGTGTCTTTAAAGCTAACTTATCAACGTCAAAATCTGTAAATAGTAACCAATAAATATGTCGTTGTGACTGTTTCATATGGTTTAGGATAAATTCATTATTTTATTTGTTTGTTTTTCAACTGTTTGGCTTAGGTTTTTTATCTATCAAACTTTTTGGCCCCTAGTGTCACTAATGAGGATTTTTCCCGAAATGTACACATCTGGCACATCAAAATTTATCTGGTATTTGTGTTATATACTTACTACTCCTGAGCGGGTACCGCTGCTGGTGGACTAAAACTCCCCGAGGGCATTTTTAACTCAGTAGGCAGTACTTTGTGCTGTCAGAAAAAGTACCATTTACCAAAATTTTCAGCCGTCTTTCATTTTGAAATTTTTTAAACTAAGTTTTGTTCCCCCAGACAAAGCATTCCTTAGCTTGATTTGGATTTATGAATTTCCGAAATGTGCACATCTGGCATATCAAAATATAACTGGTATTTGTGTTATATATTTACAACCAGTTATGAATAGATTCGAACATTGAAACAATTAACAAGCAGAATAAAATAAAAGGTAACTCCAAGATATTTCTGTGAATGGTTCAAGCATAATCAACAAGATCAAGCAATTGCTGTAGATGTTAGACCAAACTTCATCCGCGTAAGAATAGAAAATGAGAAAGAAAATTTGTTTATATCTTAAATAAGACATTATAGTCTATCTATAATTCAGGATTATTATCTTAACCGCGTAAGAATAGAAAATGAGAAAGAAAATTTGTTTATCTCTTAAATAAGACATTATAGTCTATCTTTATTTTAAGATTATTATCATCACCCGCGTTAGAATAGAAAATGAGAAGGAAAATTTGTTAATATCTTGAATAAGACATTTTAGTCTATCTAAATTTCAAAATTATTATCTTTTAATGAAATGTTTTAAACTATGTAAAGAAAATAAATAGTAATCATTCAACATTAACACATAATCAATAATAATAATAATAATAAAATTTAAACAAAACTTGCCTTATCAAACAATATAGTTTTCTATTATTGAAATTGATTATTTGGTGTACTTGTTTTATATTGTATAATTGAGAAGGGATTAATCAGTACTACCTTTTATTGAAGTTGAAAAATTCCAAATCTAAAAAATGCTATCCATAAAAAAAAATTGTTTCAATTATTTGTGTTTTTCTGGTGTCCATTGACAATATAGAATCATTTACAATATTTTTGTATTTTATGTCTAAATTTACTACTGAATTGTCAAAGCCAGAATGATTTTTATAAAATAACAATATTCTTAGTGTCACTGATGACAAATGAATTTCCGAAATGTGCACATCTGGTACATCAAAATTTACTGGTATTTGTGTAATATATTTAAAACCATCTTGTACTTATCAATCAGTTTTAATCCTTTGATAGCATTTAATGTTTTTATTGTTAGTACATTACACGGTGAATATATAACATATACCTGCTAAATTTTGATGTGCCATATGTGTATATTGCGGAAAATCATTCCTCATCAGTGACACTAGGGGCCGAAAAGTTTGATAGATAATAACCATAAGCCAAACAGTTGAAAAATAATTAATCTAAAGTTCCGAAATTATATCCAAATCCAGCTAAGAAATGTTTTGCATAAGGGAATAACCTTAATTTTAAATAAATTTAAAAAAAAAATAGACGTCTGAAAATTTGCCTTAATGGTATACTTTTCTGACAGCACAAAGCACTGCCTACTGAGTTATGGATACCCTCGGTGAGTTCTACTCCACCAGCAGCGGTACCCGCTCAGGGGTAGTAAATATATGACAAATACCTGCTAAATTTGGATGTGCCATATGTGCACATTTCGGAAAATTATTCCTCATCAGTGACACTTGAGGCCGAAAGGTTTGATAGATCAAAAAACATAAGCCAAACAGTTAAAAAAATAATTCAAAGTTCCAAAATTATATGAATCCAAATAACTATTGTTAACAAATTAACAATAATTACGTGTCACATTTGATAACAGAAATGCAAAAAGTTCAAATAGATTTGTTTTAATCATATGCTCTTTTACGTAGGCACAAATATATGCTTATGGGTAAATGTTATTAGACTTTTTTTTACAAATCTAATAAAAAAAATTATTTAAAATCAATTTATGGCAACTAAAAAGACCTTTTTTTCTCTCCTTTTTCTTTAAAAAAATAGAATTATGATTGAAAAATACCTTTCCACATTTCCACATTTCCAGCGGAAAGTTAAGCACCTCCTGTCGAGCTAGACACATCTTCATATACAGCGACAAGAATACCTTCAGAATAGGAAAATATTTGTCATAACACGAATAAGAAATTAAATGTTTTATCATTGTAACTGAAGAAGGTTGTGATTAGTTTGATAGTGGATATATAACACAAACTGTTAAATTTTAATGTGCCAGATGTGAAAATTTCGGAAAAAAAATTTTATCGGTGACACTAGGGCACCAAAGAGTTAATAAATAAAAATTATTAGCCAAACAGTTGAAAATTAATTGATCTAAAGTTCCAAAAGTTTATGATTCAAAATTTAGCTAAGGAATGATTTGCATGAGGAAAAAAAACCTTAGTTTAAAATAAATTTCAAGAATTAGGACGGCTATAATTTCGCTTAATGGTACATTTTCTGACAGTTCAAATTAATAATTAGTAAAAACGGTCATCTTCCTCAAATTTAAATGAGCCTTTTTGTTAATGACATGTATAATTTTATAAATAAAATAAAACAAACATACCAGTCCTTGTCCAAACCACAATTAAAAAAAAAAAAAAGTAAAAACTTTGAAAGCTGGCAAAATACTTATATACGTGAACTTCCATCAAGGAAGTGAGGCCGGGTTCTCCGGAAGGGTAAGCACCTCCTGTCTAGCTAACTACACCCGTCACGTGCAAGTTAATTTTGAAAATTATATATACAATTCCATAGTTGTCTTTAAAACAAATTCACCAGCAAAGATAAAAGAAAGTAAATAATACTATCAAAAAATTTAAAAACCAAAAAGAATAAAAGCAACGTTTTCTGGGAATGGTAAAATGATGCGTTTAAATAAACAGAGAGAGTACTTCTGCTTATAAATTTTCGGTGATTTATCTTCCAACAGTGACTTTTTAAATGTAAAAACAACATAAAAAGATAAACATAAAAATTAAACGGGTATTTTATTTGAGATATTAACTACCGCTGAGCAGGAATCGCTGCTCGTAGATTAAAATTCCCCATTGGTATGTTTAAACTAGATTTGTTATCTCATGCAAAGCAATTCGTAACTGGATTTGGAATCATATAATATTGGAACTTTGGATTCATTAATTCCCAACTTTTGCTTATTTTCGTGTCGTTGTGGTTTTTCTATTACAACATTTTTGTCCCTTGTGTCACTGTTGAGGAATGACTTTCCGACATTTTTACATATGGAACAACAAAAACTTTACATGTAATTTTGTTTGAAATAAAATAATCATTGAATTATGATTATTTTAATCGCAAGAGTAGGTAAAAGATATATTGCTTGAAGAAAACCACCATTATTGCATTTTAGTTCTGATCATCCTATTTTGAAAGAAAAGTCTAGTGTTTTTATAAAGCTAACTTGACCAAATTTCAGGCGCATTTATTGCATAGCACAGCTTGTTTATGTGCGTTGTAAAAGTAATTTTCGATATATTTTGTAATAAACATCGACATATTTGAATTTTGATTTTTATATATGAGTTAGTGCAATTGAAATTTGCTGGTAGATTGCAATGAGTACATAATTAACTAGGTGTATAGACATCTTTAAAAAAAATTTCTTCCGAAAGCAAAATGGGAGAAACATCAGAGACCAAGGTTTGTTCATTTCGTGAAATTCGGTTAAGATTTTTAAAGTCAGATTTGACGGATTATTATACAATTCACCTAAATATTTATGAGTTTGTTTTATTTAGCAGATGGCATAAAGTTTTTTAGTGTTGATATTTTCATAAAATGACATTTGAAATGAAATTAAAGTAAACATTCAAGGTCAGTTCTTTATTAAAATTTTAGCCATTTTTTTCTCGATAATTATCATATTTAAATGTAAATTTTGAATTTTCAATGCATTAAGGTAAAAATAAGGTCGTAAATCATAAAAAAGAACAAATGTATAAAATGAGCTTAGAGTTGCTATCTAGATTATGTTTGGATTTTGTCATTGCGTTACAAGGTTTGATGATTCATGTTATGAAATGCACTAGTCAACGTCAAAATTAAAACTTATTTAATTTTCGAACTATAGCATTTTATTTAAAAATTAATTATTAGGTGTGTAAATATATATATGCACGCCTCGTTTTCCTTTTTCTTAGCTCCGCCGGTAACATGAACTAAGCCATGGACTTCAATTCTAGGTCAAACGTTGCACCAAACTTATAACAAGAGTCCATACCAAACCATCGTTTCATTCTCAAAATTGACTTTGGGATTGTGATATGAACAAGGACTGGTATGTTTGTTTTATTTCAAAGACAGCTTGGGAAAAAAAACTTTCAAAATTACCCCATATGGTTTGACGACCTGTCTCTAGATTTTTAATCCTCCAAATTGTTTACGCTGTCATTATTTTCATAACTTAATATGTTTTCCAAAAATTGTGACATTAATGTATGCCAAAAAATGAACTCATCCCTTTAATAACGATAATTTTTCTGCTAGAACCACAATAAGATTTTAAGATTGCTGTAATCGAGGTTTGAATATTTTGTGCCAGTGTACAAGATTTTATTTGTAATTAACTTTTTAAAAAATCTAGACAGCAAACAAATGATCTCAAACAGCTTACAGACATAGTTAATATCGAATAATGATGAAATATATTATCCTTAAGTTTTCTTAGTTTTCAGATTTTATATTTACGTTGGCAGCATCTGGTATCACATATCAAAGTGTTTCCAATTGTAAAAAACAACTTTTTTTCTTCAAATTTTCATTGCCCTAGTTAGAGGATTTATGACCAAATTATTACCACAAAAAGATTTCTTGACTCTAGTAGTCGAGCGCAAAACTTAAGTATTTGATACACATTAATTTATTTGTAACTGAGTAACTTAAAAACAATTAAAACAGATAAATAAATAAACAAACGAAACATCACAATAATGTTTTCCCTAAACCGATTCAAATAAAAAAAATCACATAGCGCATCGATAACATTCTTCTAGATATATACATGTGTTTAAAAAAGAGATAAATAAAAAAAAACATGTACTTGAAAAAAGCTAACGTGACTAGGTGCAAGGAACCATACAGGTCAAGGATCAAACAACCTATCAAGACAAGAAAATAAAAAAGGTAAACACATATTTAGTTTTGGGACAGCCTTGATTTTCTCATTTTTGAAAATGATAATAAAAACTTCAATAATTTTTTAGTAAAGGCAAACATTGTCAACCTCCAAAATGTTAGCATTGAAGTAATGCCTTGTTCAAGGTGTTTTTTAATCCCCCACCAGCGCGAATGCTTTTTTTCTGCCGACGCCATTTTTTTACATACATGTAGAACTTCCGCGCATGCTTCTAGCTTAAATAGAGTTGCTCCAAGCTTTTAAGATTTTCATACTTTGTTTTTGTGGCTTAAGAAAAATGATCGTCACAACAAGCAATTTATATTCATAAAAATATTTTAGAATTTTTTTTTCAATTGTATGATTTGAAAAGTCAATCAAGCATAAGTTGCGACATCAAAAATATATTAGACAAATGGGAACTACTTTACCGTGAAAAAGCAAGTATTGCTAAACAACAAATCCGGCATCCCGAAACTCATGAAATGCCATAAACGAACATCTAGACAACTGTGCTGAGGGTAACTTTAAAATCATGCCATTTTACCAAAGTCTAAGAAGAGATCCAAAACGAAAAGACGAAAAAAAAAGAAATGTATTTTGCAAATATATTCGAAGCAAAACTGAATAAACGATTAGTTATCTCCCTTTATTACCTTTCCTCTAAAAACAATCGTATGACGTCATAAACAATAGGATGATCAAATGATCAAAGTTGTTATGGTTTGCCTAAAAGGTCCAAAGATGAGAAGGATGGAAACGTTCATGTTATTTTTGTTATATCTTTTGTTTAAAATTTATATTTTAACCTTTCATATAAAATTGTTTAATTGCATAAAAGAAGCATTCAACACAGTTTCAGAAATTTGCAAAAGATATTCTGTGCATGATCCTTTTATGATCTGCACAATATCAATTTAAAATAAAGTTATGGCATGAACCACCCTGTAAAGCAATTTTTGTACCATCATAAAAATTCATCGGAAATTCTCCAGATTCATTTTGTTTTCAGAAACTAATCAAATGACATAATTTAATTTTGATTTCCTTATTATATTTGAATTATGTTATAAATGAATTATCTCTTTATTTTTTAATTGTTTTAAATGTCAACTTTCTTTGCGCATAAATTGTAGAAATATTGATTTTAAGGACCTTAATTGAATTTCACTTTTCGTGCCAAAATCTTGTTGTGCTTAATGAGAAACACGCTTTTAAAATAATCATGGTTTTTTGTATTGTACAAATGAAAATTTAATTAACTGAAAAGTCAACTACAAAAATGACTTTCTTCCATACAATTTTTAACTATTTCATCTTTGATTTATGTAATCATTTCCTGCGTATGGTGTATATGTTTCACAGTTAATACGGTACGGTAGAGCTTGTTCCCACTATGGGAACTTTCTGCAACGAAGCAAATTACTTACAATTAAATTGTTGACACAAGGATATTGCAAGCCTAGGCTAATCAGGGCCCTTAAAAAGTTTTATGGCCGTCATCACAATATTGTTGATAAGTATGTAGTCACTGTATCCCAACATATACTGGATATATTTGACTTACCATAGTTCTTTGTTCCTTTCATTCTCAAAATTGACTTACACGTGACGGGTGTAGCTAGCTAAACAGGAGGTGCTTACCCTTCCGGAGCACCCGGCCTCACTTCCTTGATGGAAGTTCACGTGTATCACCTATTTTGCCAGTTTGCAAAGTTTTTACTTTGTTTTTGGGATTGTGATATGGACAAGGACTGGTATGTTTGTTTTATTTCTTCTTTTACCGAAGAGGGTGGAAAAAGAAATCCCGTGCACATTTCTATGATCAAAAGAATCTACCATATGCATAAATGATGAATATATGTATCCCACGCGAGAAATAGGAGATGATTTTAATTCAACTGATGTTTTATAATTTACTATAATAATTTACTGTTTATAATTTAAGTTATACGACAAACGTAATGACTTATATTTTTTCTATTGTCAACTTTCCGTATAGTTGCAGTAATATTCCTGCTTCTCCTGTGTATGGTGTATATGTTTCACAGTTAATGCGTTATGGTATAGCTTGTTCTCCCTATGGAGACTTTCTACAACGAAGCAAACTGCTTACAATTAATTTGTTGACGCAAGAATATTGCAAGCATAGGCAAATCAAGGCACTTAAACAGTTTTATGGCCGTCATCACAATATTGTTGATAAGTATGTAATCACTTCATCCAGAATCATACTGGATATATTTGACTTACCATAGTTTTTTGTTCCTTGACTGAAAATTGACTTGCACGTGACAGGTTTAAGCTAGCTATACAGGAGGTGCTTACCCTTCCGGAGCGCCCGGCCTCACTTTGTTGATGATAGTTCACGTGTATAACTAATTTAGCTAGCTTTCAAAGTTTTTACTTTGTTTTTGGGATTATGATTTGGACAAGGATTGGTATATTTGTTTTATTACTTAACTTTATTAGGTATTTGTGTAATGTATTTAGATCCCTGATCGGGTACCACTGCTGGTGGACTAAACTCCCCGAGGATATCCATAATTCAGTGATCAGTACTTTGTGCTGTCAGAAAATATACCATTTTAGAATAATTTACCATTTAGAGAAATTAATGAATCTAAAGTTCCAAAATCAAATAAATCTTATGAAGATTTATCAAGAATGTTGATTGACCTAGTAACAGTGAGAAAGATTATAAAAGTAACATCAAAACATTTTACATCAATTTGTTATATTTTGTTTATTTTTTATAAAAATAGATATAACACTTAAAGGATTTATAGATTTTGAAAGTTCTTTAACACAGGCTCTAATTTGTAAAAATCAATTTCATTTTACGACGAATAAGACTTAGATTGTAAACTACTAACCGATTGATTTTTTTAGATGCAAAGACTAGCAAAAAATAATTTGATTTTTTTATATTGCTTGTATCTTATCTAATTTATTTCAGACAACATAACATCAGTATTGAACAAAGATTCACACATAAAGTCCTTGACAGAATACTATTTTTATCTAATTCTGAATCTCTAATCCTCGTTGATAACAAACATTACAGATGCAATTTTAAAAAATAGTTTTTTTCAATTGTATAAAACAGCATTTTCCTTTTTGTTAAGTTTTGTTATTGTTCTGATTAGAGGATTTATACCTAAATTATGTTTTATTTAAACATTTAATGTCTGTAAGTCTAATAAACGCTAAACTGTACATGACTTATGTTTGTGAAACAGATGTGACTTTGCTGAGTTTAAATAATAAGTCATTGTTATCAGCTTTTATACATTCAGTACAGAGATGGAACTATTAAGGTTTCTGTTTTTCTATTTATTACTTTCCTTAAAATTTGAAATTAAAAACATTAAATAAAAACAACTTTTAAACGTCTTAATAGCAGGCTGAGGGCGTCAAATACAGAGCGAACCAGAAAGTTTGCTTAAACTTTTCTACACTCGGCAAACAAACGCGGTCAATCAATTCAGTTTTCTGGTTAGTTTACCTTGTTTACTTTGATATATATATATATATATATATATATACACAAATACCAGTTAAACTTTGATGTGCCAGACTGTGCACATTTCGTAAATTCATTCGTCATCAGTGACACTAAGACCGAAAAAGTTTGATACATAAAAAATATAAGCCAAACAGTTGAAAATAATAATTTAAAGTTCGAAAATTATATAAATCCAAATCCAGTTAAGGAATGCTTTGCACTGAGGGAACAGACCTTAGTTTTAAATAAATTTTAAATTTTAGACGACTGAAAATTTTGTTAAATGGTACATTTTCTGACAGCACAAAGTACTGCCTACTGAGTTATTGATACCATCGGGTAGTTTTACTCCACCAGCAGCGGTACCCGCTAAGAAGTAGTAAATATATAATACAAATACCAGTTAAATTTTGATGTGCCAGATGTGCACATTTCGGAAATTCATTCCTCATCAGTGACACTAAGACGCCAACTGAATAGTTTTATCAAATATCATCACGTTTTGGTTAAAAAACTTGTTAGATACCTTTGTATTATCGAGAAAAATAATAGTCAATCACTTCTTTTGGTTTATTTATATGCTTAATTTAGACTTTTTTCCAAACATGCATTTTTCTGAAAATAGCTTTTTTACGAGTCACTTTATATTACATAAACAGTCTTATTGTTGTATTTTCATACAGAAAAAAAATCTAATTCAACTCTGATCTAATTAAAGTTTCCCTCTGAGATAAATCTCCGTCACATTAATTGTTTAAATTTCTGTGAAAATGATCGTTTATGTCCAGAGTTAATTTAAATTCGTTGATAACAGACTTTGTACCAAAATCAATTAAGATGTTTTAGACTTTTAAGCCAAAATCAATTGAGTTTTGTTTTTAAAAAGATTTTGATTTTCTGTAAAGGAAAAAATATCATTAGTGTAATTTCTTTTTAAGTATTTGCTCATTCTTTGACGCCAGGTTTATTAACCGTTACAAATACAGATATATATTTGTGTGTATCTACATATCAAGGTAAAACATTGTTAAGACTTAAATCCTTTTCATATTACTTGTCATTATTTATAGATAAAATAAATATTTTAGTTGAATGATTTGTATTATACATAACAGATTGCAAGATATAATAAAAATATGATCATCAGATTCTACATAATAGAATGTCAATTGGTTTTATCTTAAAATTTTCCTAAGTTTCCTCATAGATAAATTATAAAATGTAATAATAAAATTACAACGACGAAATTTACTCCAAGTTGTTAAACTTTTCAATAAATCAAGGTACCATACTAATCAAAAAATTAAAACTATGAATTTGAACTGAAGTAAGTTTACTACCCCAGAGCGTGTACCGCTGCTGGCAGAGAAAACTCCCCGAGGGTATCCACAGGTAGGCAGTAACTGTCGCTGTCAGAAAATATACCATTTAGCAAAATTTTCAGTCGTCTTTATTTTTGAATTTTTTCACAACTAAGGTTGGTACCCTTATGCAAAGCAACCTTATGCTTTTAATCTATCAAACTTTTCGGCCCCTAGTGTCACTGATGAGGAATGATTGTCCAAAATGTCCACATATGGCACAATGAAATTTAACAGGTATTTAGGTTGTACAGTAACAGTGCTAAAATCTAGCTTTTCTGTTTACTAAACAATGAAAAACACCTTTTAAAATTTTCACGACTTTTCATTATGAATCGAGTGCAAGTAAGCAAAATTGGTACATTTATAAAAGAATATTTTGATAAACAATTGTATTTTAATCCACCGTCAATTAAAAGGTTTTTTGGTCAATAACAAGTATGAACCTTTTAAACAAATAAAACAAAGACAAATGGATTACATAGGGTAGTTTGAAGTATGAAAATATATAATGCAAATACCTCATCCTTCTTTTCAGAAAACTAAAGTGATATAAGTGTTTTTATTAACTCTGAATGAACAAAAAGTACATTCTCTTAATGTATTTAAATATAAATGAAACCGATTTCTTTATCTTTATTTTTCTTTATTTCTTTATCTTTTTCTCTTTTGCTAAGAATCTGTAATATGTTTAACATATACTTTCTGAAATAAAGTGCATTTTTTCACTTTTCAATAGTCAGTCAACTCGCAATCGGTGGTTGACAACGGTTGTTATATTAACATATCTATATTCTTACTTTGCGTTAACTTGTATAAGAAAACTGAATACATTGTTTATACATTGTCCATGGAATCACAAATGACTATCTATTTTATTAGAAAAAGATCCCAATCTGACCCATCGCATATATTTTGTCAGCAACTGACAACTACATGTTTAACAGGTGTGCTAAAATTTAAAACCAAGCTCAGAACCAAGTCAGCAAATCAAGAAATTATTAAGTATATATATATAATATTATATATATATATATATATATATATATATATATATATATATATATATATATATATATATATATATATATATATATAATACATGTTAATTTTTTATGTGCCATAGTGTGCACATTTTGTAAAATCAATTATCAGTGACACTCGTAGCCGTAAAGTTTAATAGATAAACACATAAAGCAAATAGTTGATTATTAATAAATTCTTAAGTTCCAAAGTTATATAAATCCAAATCTAGCTAATGAATACTTTGCATTGATTAGGCACAAATATTAGTTTTGAATAAATTGAAAAAATTAAGACGGCTGAAAAATTTGTTAACATGGTGCATTTCCTGACAGCACCAAGTACTGCCTTCTGAGTTATTGAGACCCTCGGGGCTTTTACTTCCACCAGCAGCAATACCCACTCGAGAGTAGTAAATATATTACAAAAATATCTGTTATTTCTAATGTGTCATATGTTCACATTTCGCAAAATCATTTCGCATTGCTGACACTAGGGGCCGAAAAGTTTGATAGATAAAATTATAAGCCAAACAGTTGAAATATGTGATTTGGATTCGATTAAAATAAAAGCAAATCTTTTCTAGTGCTATAATTTTGATAGCTTGAAAACATCAAACCGTATTTAAACTAATGAATGTGTATTACTCGTCGACTAGGTTTACTTCGAGTTTACCTCTGATATCCATACGCAAAAAAATATTTTAGTTTTCAGCCAAATGTAGATAAGATAATCTAGTTTTTAACCCAAGGATAACAAAACTATTTACCTTGAATAAGTGGTATTGCAAAAAATTCGAAACTTTTGATGTTTTTTATGAAGTTCCTTTGTTCATAAATGGTTGCTTCCTTGTGTTTCCAAAACATTTTAAATTTAGTGCGTTTCTTTTGGTCTTTTAATGACCTTATAATCAGCTAATTCCATTAGAAATTCAAATGAAATCTTTTTTCATTGTTATTTTTAGGAATTAAATATCATTTAGTCCTAATTCCCCTTAAGATTTAATTTGATGACTGATAAATAACAATAGTGACTTACATACTATATATGTGTCACATATATCACAGACATGATACATTCTTAAACAAATACCAGCACGAACATTTGATAAACGGTTATTGGATAACACTAATTGAATGAACAACATTGAATGGACAGTAACAGTAGTTTAAGAATACGACATCTTTCAATGGTTCTGGAAGGGGAAAATAAAAATTAACATATTGGCTGTGATTGCACATAATAAAATTTGGTAATTTGGCATTGTATTGACAAAAATAAACGAGTACACCCAACGACTTTTTTATGCTGAAATTAAAAAGCGTTCTTATGATTTTCAGTTTAACTTTGCAAAGGTTGCTTTTTGTAAAAAAAAGAGTTCTCAAGAAAATAAAAATAAAACTACTTTGTTTTTTAAAAGTTAACATTAGAAAAACTTTATTGGTGAGGTTTTCAAAGTTAGCTTTGTTTTAGAGAAACGACAAATATTACAGGAAACTCAACAAGGCGAGGACGAGACTTTTGAAACCAATATTTGTATTTTGAATGGTTTTAAAAATTTTATTATTGTCCTATATGCCGTGTTTCACAATTAAACGTGTAAACCAGACCTCCAGCTTTAAAAGTATTTGGACTTGTAATATTCTTTATT
This sequence comes from Tegillarca granosa, assembly GCA_029721355.1. NCBI lineage: Eukaryota > Metazoa > Mollusca > Bivalvia > Arcoida > Arcidae > Tegillarca > Tegillarca granosa. Next base: position 1,157,745 of record CM056607.1, on the reverse strand, counting down.
CAACTAAAACAAAATATAAAATGAAGCTGCAGTGAATAACAACAGGTTGTTATCTTATTCCTTTCTGGCAGTTGACCACATTTTTACACTTTGAAACCTAGTCAGTAATACTTGAGGTATTACGGAGTTTGTTTATACTTCAATTTTTTAATTTAACGAGGCAGTGGTCTTGGTTGTTTTATACAGCGCGAAACACTCTAATAACGCACCATCCTAGGAGCTTATTAACGTGTAACAGCAGGTGCATTTTACGGTACTTCTTCAATGCATGTAAAATATCAATATGGTTTCTTTTTAATTTCATGTTAGAAATGATTTATTATTGGTATGCAGGAACAGTTAAACCTTAAGAACTATTTGAATAAAACGCTTAAACAAGTTTTTTTTTAGTTTAATGTCTAAAAATATTTTAAAGGTAATAATAAACCATATTTATTAAAAATTTATTTCTATATATTTTATCTATATTATTATTGTTAATGATTTCACAAAAAATTAACAAAATTGTTTTAAAAAATGATGGTTATTGAAAGATTTAAAACACTAAAATATTTATTAAGGGGAGACAATTCGGACTGCCCGTTTCAGTTGCAGAGTGATTATGATAAGGATAAAAGATTAAAAAGATTTATCACTACTTGTGGTGCCAGATAGGGAAATCTCAACCAGTTCGATGCTTGCCGAGTTCTGGACAAAATATATTTGAACGAGGGTTGAGATTACCCTATCTGACACCATAAGTAGTGATTGATTTATTTCTTGCACAACAAAATATACAAATTCATTAAAATCAAAATTCAACATAGGGATGGAAGAGGCGTGTTAATACAAAAGACAGGGACAAGCGTGACGTCATAATTCATACATTACGTCATATCAAAATAAATGTAAAACAAAATAAACTTGTTATTGATTTAGAAAGTTTTTAAAATTACATTTCAAATTTAAACTGTAGCATAACCCGTTCCATTTATATGTTTATGCGAAGGTATGTCAGTTTCTTGGGTTTAAAGCGGTTCTCAAAGTATCGATACACCTCAGATTTCATTGATAAATCTTCGCGGTAAAAAGAGCGTGTAAGCTATCTTTTACAGGGGGTGCAAGATTGAAATATCTTGCACCGCTCTTTATATGGAAATTTCTATCTGGGGTGTAAGAAAAAACTGTTTTAATATTATGTATAAAAACTACATTAGAAATATTTTGACCTAATGTCAATAAGAAATGTTAATTTATAAATTTTATAAACTCTTAAGGTTGATGCATTTAAAATTTTTGCTTAACTGTGCAAAAAACACTTTTTAAAAGGAATTTTCCATTTTGAAGATTTGTGTCCATGGCAACCAATAAACACATTGAGGAATATTTTTTAACGTAATTAGTTAACGAGTTTATGTCAAATTTTCACAGATTCATTAAATGTGCGTGACGAAAAAAGTTTAAATACTCTTAGAAATGGCTATTTACATTTTCGTTATTTTTATTACGTTCTTGTTGCTACATTAATTCTAAATCCGAGTTGACATTATATTAACTGACGGTAATAATATCACAAATATCAACATTTATTCACAAAAGAGAACTTGTAAGGAAATTTGAAAACGGATAAATTAGTATAAACCAAATACATTGAAATATTTCTCTTAAGTTTATTAGTTAAATAATATGGAATGAACCACAGAGTTTTATTATTTAGTTATTGGATATATAACACAAATACCAGTTAAATTTAGATGTGTAACTAGTTTTCTCGACAGATTCTAATAAACGAAAAGAACCCTGCCTCACTTCCTTGATGGAAGTTCTCGTGTATAACTTTTTTTACCAGTTTTCAAAGATTTTACTTTGTTTTTGGGATTGTGATCTGGACAAGGACTGGTATGTTTGTTTTATTTTTTATTATAAAGTAAATATATAACAAAAAATACCTGTTAAATTTCGATGTGCACATTTCGGAAAATCATTCCTCATCAATTACACTAGAAATTAACAAATTAAAGAAGCCTTCATTGTCATTCATTCATAAGTCTTAGGAATTGTCCAAAAATATTCTTAAATTTATCTGATATCCTTGAAGTTTGTCAAAAAACATACCAGTCAATGTTCAAATCATAATCTTAAAAGCAAATTAAAAACTTTTAAACTGGTTTATAGTGCTCCGGTAAGGTAAGATCTTCTAGTCTAGCTACACCTTACTAGTGCAAAAATAAATTTGAAATCACGCAACATTTGAACTAAGAATTGAGACGCCAAATATATCCAGTACTTCATGTTTATCAACAGTATTGTGATAGCGGCCATAAAACTGCTTTCTGATTCTTGCAAAGCTGTAGAAGGACTGTTATTAATATTCAAAAAATTGAAATGAAATGAAATGAAACTTAACCTTCTTCAGTGCTCAGGAACCCTGAGATTTCTGCAATCCTTAAGGACATACTTAACAGGTATGTTGTTTTCCCAGCTGTTAAAGCTTCTAACAACATTATTTTCGTTTGTAGTAAATTCTATGTTGAATGTCTTATAAAGGAGCTTGATTAAGATAGCATATCGGAGAATCCTACTTATACCAAAACTACTTTTACCAAAGATGTACTTCCTTCCAATCATAAAGGAGACCTTGAGTCTTTCGGTATAAATTTAAAACGGGAAGAACTTGACCTGCCTTACTTGTATTGCATTCCAAAACTTCACAAAATTCCATACAAGGAAAGATATATAGAAGTTTCCTCTAAATGTACAAATAAATCATTATCAGTTTTTCTAGCAAACGGGTGTAGCTAGCTAGACAGGAGGTACTTACTCTTCCGGAGCACCCAGCCTCACTTTCTTGCTAAAAGTTCACGTTGCCAGTTTTCAAAGTTTTTACTTTGTTTTTTGGAATTAGGATTTGGACATCGACTGGAATACTTGTGTTTAACTTATTATTCCTCAAAGATTAGGATTGTCTCTTTTTCATCTTTCGACTTGTTTGGCCCTTAGTGTTACTGAAGAAAATGATTTTCCGAAATGTGCACATCTGGAACATTTAAACGGTAGTTTTGTTATATATTGCATTAAACATCATGATGTATCTCAAAGACAAGGATTGCAGAAATTAAGGGGTTTAAGAGCTCTAAACCTCCTTTAGTTCTCATTGACCTAAGTCTCTGCAATTCTTACCGACCTACATTACAAATGTGTTGTTGTACCAGGCGATAAAACTTGCAGCAACATCATGTTTCCTTGTAAGAAATTTATCGCTGAATAACTTATTAAAGAGCTTTGCTTTGATAATATATATATAACACAAATACCAGTTAAATTTTGTTGTGTCAGATGTGCACATTTTGGTAATTCATTCCTCATCAGTGACACTAAGACCGAAAAGTTTGATAGAAAAAAGCATAAACCAAACAGTTGAAAATAATGAATCTAAAGTTCAAAAATTATTTAAATCCAAATCCAGCTAAGAAATGCTATATATTAGAGAATGCTACTAATATCAAAAATGCTACATGTATTTGTTCGCATAATAATTTAAGTGTTTATTTCAAAATCCACCTTTTTTTTAAACACTGTTTCTTTTTAGAATCTACGATTTTTCACAGCATTTGAATAAATTGTAGTTCAAATGACATATAAAACCTGAAGCTTAAAACAACACGCGGTTTATGTTTAGGAAATCGAGCATTATTTATTCATTGAAGATTTTAAATTCCCAAGCATAATGTTTTATCAGTGAAATAAAAATTTTAAAAAAATCAATAATGTGTTTTTATCCGGTAATTCTGTATTACCTTTATTTCCTTAAGGTAATATGATTCTTGTAAAAATCATTACGGATCATGATTTTTATTCAATTTCCGTTCTTTAATCCTCGTAAATTACGTACTAATTACAAACGTTTGAATAAGTTATAATTGCTTTTCCAATTGTTCCAAATAAAATTTCCTTCTGTTTTGTCTTGTTATTGTTCTACTCTAACGATTATTGCCATAATTAAGTTTTATAGTCGATGATATCATGGTTTGAAATCTAATATGCCTTAATTATGACTCTGCTTTGCGGAACTGTTACGGATATTGAGGATCTTAATTGATTAAAAATTTTATTGTCCTAGCACAATTTTACTCATTAAATTAACAAAGAATATTGTTTTAGAATTTTACACTTTTTATAAATTTTATTAAATAAGCAATCAGTAAATCTCAGTATTATAAAATTCTTTATCTTTATATTTGGTTCAAACAGAAGCTAACCGTTTCACGTTTAAATTACAATCTCAAACTATTAACATGACGGATATTTTGACTTGGAAAATCAGTGATTCATAATATTGACTTATAGTTATTATAGTGACAATAAAACAAACATACCAGTCCGTGTCCACATCACAATCCCAAAAACAAAGTAAAAACTTTGCAAACTGGCAAAATATGTTATACACGTGAACCTTACATGATCTATGATTAATTAGTACTATTTGGTTGTGACCTGTTGTTATATATAATAATGACTTTGAAATATCTATGATATTAATTTAGTGTTTCCTGATAGTATTGACCTAAATATAAAACACATGTTAAATTTTGATTTTTATTATAAAGTAAATATATAACAAAAATACCTGTTAAAATTTAATGTGCACATTTCGAAAAATCATTCCTCATCAGTGACACTAGAGGCCGAAAAGTTTGATAGATATGGATAAAACCATAAGCCAAACAGATGAAAGTTAATAAATCTAAAGTTCCAAAATTATATGATAAACAATTTATGATACTGAATTTTAATTACTAATGATATTGATTTCTAGTTACCTTTAATATTGACTTGGAATTATTAATAATTCCTACTGAGACTTATCTATGTTATTGACTTTAAAATATGTCGATTTTTTATTTAACAAGTGGTGGCCTTAAACTAGTCAGTTATAAAAAATACATTGATATCGCATAAATTGGTCCAAACAATTTTACTAGACGCCCAATAGCGGTATTAAAAAGAGGAAATTTAACAGATCAAAAATGTTGTCTTAACACAATCTTATAATTAACTGCCTTTAAGTCAGGTGGTATTTTCTGAAAGTGTTGTATAAGTTATTTCCTTCACCATTAAGTATTTCCCTGTATCAAGCAAAAATACTGATGTCAGTCAGAGTTGTCCGACAAAAGGTATTTAAAAGGTAGTTAAGTTGAAAGGTCGTGGATCGTTGTAATGAATAATAGATTAAGGACAGAAAAAAACCAAATGTCAGGTATGTTAATTTCAGCTCTATAATTAAATGTAACTTTTTTAGACAAGTTCTTTGAAATATAGTCTAAAATATAAATAAATAAATGAATAAATAAGTAAATACGTACATAATATAAAATTATATTTTATAAAAGAACTGATAATCTAGTGTTAAAATGAACACATATACAAACGTGTATCTTCATATCTCTGTTCGACTTTCATTGTTAATATTGTATAATAAAAATTCATTGATTATCAGTTTTTGTTTTCTCATCGACACTTGAACACGCGATTTTTTATATGATCTAATACTTCATTTATGTTATCTATAAAAAGTAATTTTCTCATTAGACAGCTACATATCTATTAAAGGTTTTATCTAATAGAGTGTGATTAATAAAATAGATTATACATAGCATTTAGAAGTACCCTCATAAATGGTTTGTACCGTTTATCATGTTATGAGGTATCACGTGGTACACTTGGAAATTCCATTACTTGATATCTGCCATCTGTTGTTAGTTATTCAAACATTAACAGTTTTTAAAACATTTTTAATTTCCACGATCTTAACATTCACAAAAATTAAACATTGTAATCTTGAATAAATTAAATTAAAGCTGTTTGAAATTGCTTTTATCACATAAATTACAATTTGAGATTCCCAAAAAATAAATGTCTTAAGGTTTTATGTCAAATGTATTCTTGTCATTATTATCCATAATGTTCGATAAAAGTGCTATGTTGTAAAAAATTAGGTGCAATTATCTGAACATGTAAGTTCAGACGGTATTGAATTGTGATCAAATAATAAATCTGGTCTTTTTTAATTAAATGGAGTTAAAAAATTTATGAATGATAGGTTCTTCAATTTTATATTCTCAAAATGAATCGGAAAACATTAATCTACAAAAGTCTTGTCTTGGTAACATTGTCCCTAAAGTGAGCCAAATTGAAACTTCTAATTCAGAAAGATACATAACCAAAGATGAAATGCTATTTGTACGGAAAAATGAAAAATAATAAACGACCTTGCCCGGGTGGATTCACCACTGAATTTTTGAAATTTGTCTGGAACGATTTTGGGAAAATTTTTGTTAGGGATCCCAACCCTAGTTTCCGAAATGTGCAAATTAGTCACATCAAAATTAAACAGGTTTTTTTGTTAGATATTTATTACCCCTGAGCGGGTAACGCTGATTGTGGAGTAAAACTTAAGGAGAGTATCATCAACACAATAGGCAGTTTGTGCTGTCATAAAACGCACCTTGTGTCAAAATTATAAACCGTCTTAATTATTGAAATGTATTTAAAACTGAGGTTTGTTTCCTTATGGAAAGCATTCCTTAGTTGGATTCGGATTCATATAATTGTTTTAATGTTTGGATTATATTTTAATTTCTAACTACTTTTTCTTTCCCCGGTATAACTAATGAGGAATGAATGTCCGAAATGCGCACATATGGGACATCAAAATTAGAAAGATTTTTGCTAAATATTACGGCTATCAATAACAGTTACAAATCAGAAGAATTGTCTTAAACAGAAAAAAAACTGGCATAATAACATGTATTTTTAAATATAAAAGGAATAGGTAAATGTTACAAAAATGGAAACCCATTTCACCGTCAGTGTATATATAAACGAGCTTCCTGGTGCATTGTTGTACGTTTAAGGAAAATATCACCAAAAAGCAAATCCAGAAATGAAACAGGATTTCCTAGTGAAAGATATATAGATGAAAATATTTCATCTATTTATGATATAATGGAATATACTGTAGCAAGTGACTTGTCCGGAGTGATTTTCCTAATTTTTTTAAAAGGCTTATGATACTGTTGATTAAAAATTAATGTTTAATGTGCTAGAATTTTTTCAAAACTCTGGATCATCTTTGATAAAGAGGATTAAATTATTTTATAAAACAAGTCACCATATGTCATTCAAAATAATTGCGTGCCTGATTGTTTTCCTTTCCAAAGAGAAGTTAGACATAGTGACCTTATATCTATTTATTTTTTTTTCGCTCCTAAAATTTATAATAATAATAGAAATAATAAAAACAGTGAATTCAATTAAAAAGATATTTATTTACTAATTAGTTGATGACAAAACACTCGTCCTTAATGGAACATATACATTATTTAGAGAATAAATTAATAAGCCTAATTATTTTGCCACTTGCTGAAGTCTGGAAATTAAAGTCGACAAATGAAAAACAGCCTGGAAAGGAAAAAAATAAATTGTGCAGAAACGTTTTATCATAGCACAAACTTTACATTATAATTTTTTTCAGTGGATCTTGAAAAAGTTCTGGATTTAAATGATAATGCCAAAATCAATGAAACAAAATATTACTTTCCAAGTAGAAAATGGAGATTTTAAACCCAATTGGCAATTACCATTTTAAAGTATTTACATTGATTATTGCTAAATTAACCACAATTAGAATTAAATTGCAAAACTACCTTGGAACTTTAAATTCAGACATTTTCAACTGTTTGGCTTAGGATTTTTATCTATAAAAACTTGTCGGTTCCTAGTGTCACTGATAAGGAACGATTTTCCGAAATGTGCACATATGCCACATTGAAGTTTAACAGGTATTTGTGCCATATATTCAAAATGAAGTTTTTTGTTGTGTTTTTAGTGTATTCTCGAGACATTTATCAAATGCGAAATGGACATAATAATTATTCTGAGGAAACATAAAATCCACAATGCAATTATAACCATTCCTCAGTAAAGTTCACTGTGATTATTTTTACTTATCAATCTAGACCGAACAATTCTGTTTAAATGGAGCATTTACTAATATAACAGACATCTGCTTTTTTCTATCAGCAACTTATCTTACTTTTGTTATCAACATAGAATTGTATTTGTTCATGGAGAAATATATAGGCTTTTGCTAAGTCCTCAATTACATGCTTTTATTGTGATTGTATGTCTAGAACGTTTTTTCTGTCATTATCCTTTACTATTTTTTCCACAATTAATTGGGTGATCTAGATGTAACATTATATGATTAATCTTGCATTTAATATAGATGTGCTTTTCATTGTTTCCGTTGTAATATGTCACATAAAAGACGAAAATTAAGGATTTTTAAAATAGACGTTGAAACCATATCAAGTGATTTAGGGAAATTTTCCACAATCATAAAAAGATTTTCGTAATGGTACTGTTTTTGTTGAGATCAAGTAGTTTTCTTGAAAAATGCCATGTAATTTTTTAATTTATATTACAAACACATAGAAAGTCAACGACAAAGTTTTAATCAAGAGATGTTTTTATATTCATATTTCAATTATAAGAGCTTTTATCATTTTAACGTTTCTTTATAAAATTTTCAGCCGTCTGAATTTTTGGAATTTATTTAAAACTTAGGTTTTTTCCCTCATACAAAGCATTCCTTAGCTGGATAAGAATCATTTAATTTTGGAACTTTAGATTTAGTCATTTTCTACTGTTTGGCTTATGCTTTTTATCTATCAAATTTTTCGGCCTTAGTGCACTGATGAGGAATGATTTTCCGAAATGTGCACATCCGGCACACTAAAATTTAACAAGTGTTTGTGTTATATATACAGTAAATTATCTTATATATTGAACTCTATACACTAATACTCAGACAGTTAAGCTACCAACAAAATTCTTTTAACTCATGTTATTATATTTAAAACAAACATGTTTTTTGTTTTATTTTCTTTTATTACTTTTTCTACGGTAGGTACGGCAGTAAAATGTTAATTAAACATAATTGAAATCTCCTATATCTGATAGGCGGAAATAAAGTATCGATAACAAGTACTATTTCCTTTCTTTGAAATAGATTGTTAGCATTTATTTATTGGCTTACACCTAATTTCCTGAAACTCTCCAATATTGGAAATTGATAGTTTAATAACACTTACCTGGGGAATTATCGCTTAAGACACAGACCACAAGACTCCTAATGTCACTGCTATTGCAATACGTTAAAGGGAAATTGAATTAAAAAAAATAACGGAATAAAGCAAAACAATCGAGTATTATTTATAAATGCTGAAAATGAAACAAATATGAATACGATGAAAACATTATTTGAAGAATTTACAACTGAAAACTACATAAATGTGTTTTATAGTTTTCCGTTTGTTTATAAATGCAATGAAAATGCTACCGAATATGTAAAGATTTAGAGAACCAAACCAGTTACCTAGAATATACTTTGGATATGTTTGTCAGCTAACTTGGACTGAAAATGAGATTAAATGTGAATCAAAAAGTGTAGTGGAATATTAATTATAAGACTAAACATGTACTGAAGATAAGTAAAGCAAGATGAAACACTGAAAATGATCAACAAAGACAAAAATTTTAAAATTCCCTTGTCATACTGAAGCGATAACAACAGTATTTAGTAAATAAACAGATTTAAATACTCTTGAAATGTTTTTTAAAAAACCAACAATATATTAGTACTGACGTAAAAAAAGTGACTCAAATACTTCTGCTAGAAATTTGATGGTGAAAGACGAAAAAAGCAGATAGTTGATATCAGATATCGAGGAATATTGAAAATGAATAAATTGATAAAAAATCAGAGCTGTATAATAATAATCTTTTATAACAAAACAATTATATCTATACATTAATTGTCTAGGTCATTATATCATGCTTTAAGCATGGCATATTGTAGAGAGAATTGTTTCTACTTCTATTATTTTACACACAGTGTGTATTGGCGAAAGATTTTATATATCATAACTAGTGATTTTATTTAATAGATAGATAAAAGCAACAACTCAAATTTGTGTACCTTTTGATCTGAGAATAATCTGTCAGCAATATCGTTTAGACGTATAATGTTTAGATGAGATATATATTAATGATTTCCCTGGAAAATAAAACATTAATGATGAAAATTATTGTTCATTTAGTTCTGTTTCAAGTGCATTGTAGGATTAAATTGTTCCTTTGTTAAGCTTGAAATCTAATACGTTTTTCTTCATGTGATAAACTAATAACTCGCTATATATTACAATATACAATGCTTATTTTGTTCTACGTTTTAGAAACACAAAGTAAGGGTTTGTTTTTGTTTTATTATTATTATTATTATTATTTTCATTTTCCGTACTTTATCACATCTTGTGTAAGAATGTTTTTGTATTATTAATACAGTGTGTGTGTGTGTGTGTGTGTGTGTGTGTGTGTGTGTGACAACAAAACAAAACATGTTACTGCAGCGATTCATTCGCTTTTATGCTAGCATTCACGAACATTCAGTACATCAGTCTATTTAATTTGCTAGAAAAACTGCTTAATTTCTATTTTCGAATTAATCAAGCTTCATATATATACTTCGTAGAACCCTAGTGCTTCATGAAAAATAAACTAACGTTTTGTACCGTAATAACTTTGACTAGAAGACTCTTTTTGTCTATTAACGTTGCAAATTTAGAATATTAGGAGCAGAAATTTAAAAGAATTTCCACATTTTCTTAAGTGATTTATTCAGAGTCCTTAACTCTTTAACAATAATAAGTAAATCTGGTTAATCACTGAAAATATATAAAATCATTAAAAAAATAAACGGAAATAATTGTAAGAGAAGTCAATAACTATAATGGGTAAATCTCTTTAAATACGTAATAAATGTCTAATATCTAATTCGATTACTGTTTATCAATGATAGGTTTAAGTTCAATGACCAGAGAAAAGCATATTAAAACATGACTTATTTACTTTATGTACAATGGCTATTTCTTTGGATTCCTTTTGTATCAATAAACATGTCAACATATATTTACTTTGCAAAAATAAAATAAAATAAATATCTTATTCTGAAATAAGATTGTTACTTGAACAAAGGTGTCTTAAAAATAAATTGATAACTAATGCATCAGTTTTTAAAATTGCATTGGCACATCGAACGTCGTTTCTTAAATAACATAGATCCTTTGAACGAGGGCTTTCTTCAATTACAAAAATAACTCGGACGTCTTTTTTAATTACTTGGATATGTTGGGCTTTATTTTCTTATACTACAAGAAAATCCAAAACTTTAATGTTTAAAATAACCCGGTTAACTACAATTTTATTTTCTCAAAACCACATATATATATATGTAATTTTCTCAAATCTTGTAACGTAAATTATATGCGATATATATTGACAGCTAAAACGCCATATTCTCAAATTTCATGGATAGCTCGAACACCTTTTACACAGTTATATAGTGACAACTTAACGTCAAATATATGACACAAATACCAGTTAAATACTGCTGTGCCAGATGTGCACATTTCGGAACTTTATCCCTCATGGATGGATACAAAACATAAGCCAAACAGTTGAAAAGTAATAAATCTAAAGTTCCACAATTATATAAACCCAAATCCAGCTAGGGATTTGCATGAGGGAAACAACCTTAATTTTCAATAAATTTCCAAATTTAAAAGGGCTGAAAATTTTGCTAAATCGTACATTTCTGACAGCACAAAGTACTGCCTACCTTTAAATAATATGGATGACTGGAAGGATTTTTCCACAATGATACATTGACCACTTTAACCTTATATTAGATCAAATGCTCGAACGTAATTTTTTATTCAACGAAAATGATGCTAGAACTTGGGTTATTATTTTTTTAAATTGCACGGATTATTCGAACCTCTTTTTGTTAGATAATCTCAATCACTCGAATGTTTTTATGCAATGGCATGGATAATTTGATAGCATGTATTTTGTTCCGATGGCTTAAAGTGGGTATATTGTTTTGAATGCCAAAGAATTACCTTCTTTATTGGATCATTAAAAGTTAAATTGTTACTATTCTATTTAATTTGTCTAAGCTTGCATTGTTCTTTTGTTTGGTTGTATTAGTAACAATACTATCTCATTTACTTTATTGATGTTGCCAAGCAGAAAAGATTACTCTTAAAAAAGGGTTTCATAAAAATTGCAGATAACATATTGATCACTACGGCATTTTTGTCGTGAAATTAATTTGAAATGAAGTAATGATCATATGTTTGTTATATAAGCCGGATTTAAACAAAACTTTATATTTGTGTTGATGCAAAACCTTAAATATATATCAAATTCCTGCTAAATTTTGATGTGCCAGATGTGCACATTTCGGAAAATCAATCCTCATCAGTGACACTAGGGACCAAAAAGTTTGATAGATTAAAAACATACGCAAAACAATTGCAGATTAGGGAATCTTAATGACCAAAAATATGTGAATCCAAATCCAGCTAAGGAATGTTTTGCATGAGGGAACAGACCTTAGTTTTCAATAAATTTCAAGAATTAAAACGACTGATAATTTTTCTAAATGGTATATTTTCTGACAGCACAAAGTACAACACACTGAGTTATGGATACCCTCGGGGAGTTTAATACTCCAGCAGCGGTACCCGCTCAGGGTTAGTAAATATATCACCAATACCTGCTAAATTTTGATGTGCCAGATGTGCACATTTCGGAAAATCATTCCTTATCAGTTGCACTAGGACCGAAAAGTTTGATAGATTAAAAACATACGCCAAACAGTTAAAGATGAATTAATCTAAATGACCAAAAATATGTGAATCCAAATCCACCTAAGGTATGTTTTGCATCAGTGAACAGACCTTAGTTTTAAATAGATTCCAAAAATTAAAACGACAATATTTTGCTAAATGCTTTATAAATAAATTGTTGTCTAAAAGAAACTAAATAATTCTGGTTCCTTGAAAGAAATATCACTTTTTTAATAAAGCGTATAATAAAAAAATTAAAAACCATTTTTGTAATGTAAATCAATTTAAGTTTAGATTCACTGACGAGGGATTGATTTTCCGAAATGTGCACATATTTAACAGTTATTGTGTTATATATATATGTATGTATGTATGTATGTATGTGTCACGAGATAGTATGTTACTAACTTCGAGGGGTTATTTACCCCATTCTTTTCGTACCAAAAATAAAGAAATTGTCGAAAAAACAACATACCATGCAAATATACTTAAGGGCTTAGTATTGTATATAGTCGTTCCTATTAAAACATCGAAAGTCTTTAAAAGCCTTCAGCTACCATTTTTTGCTATTAAAATACATTTTATATAGATTCATAGGTTTTTTTTCGCAAAGTATTGTCGATAAATATTACTTTAAAATTTACAACTATAAATATTTATAACAAAAAAGTGAATAATTAAGAAAAAACTATAGAACATTCATAAATTTATAAAGCAGATTTAAATATAATTTAATTACATATACATGTGGTAGTTGTTTGTTCATTGTTAGATAAAGTAAGACTTGAATTTAAGTTTCAAACTTGTTATGCTAATTATTGAAAGTTTTTTCTACAAAGTTAAAAAATTAGCACATGCTAATATAATATAGATAATTATTTTTTCTTTTCTATTTGTACCATTTTGCGCTTCAAATGTTTCAAATAAAGCATCTAATGATCTTAAGACTTGATACCATCTAATGTGTATGTAAATATATAACACAAATACCTGCTAAATTCTCGGAAAATCTTTCATCAGTGAATCAGGGGCCGCATTTTTTTTATTAGCCCAGACTTAATTAACGTAGGGCAGGTCTGATGCAAGGGTCGGGTGCCCTGGGTTCATCATTCTAAATTTTCAATTTACAGACCACAAAATATGTATATTTATGCATTTCGATGCCAAGTAACTGCTATTTTATCCATAATTTAGTTAACTTTTGTTGCCAATAGTAATTATTACTTAAGCAGTATGATATGAATCAAACATTTTAGATGCTGTTGCTGATACTGGATATCCAAACTCACTAACAATATATCAGTAATTTGTAAAATTCTAAAACCCTAATGATATAATTTTCAATCATGAAAAACATTTTTAAGGACAACTCTTTTTCATTTGTAATGTAAATATATGTATATGATAATATATGTATTAAATCTGTTTTTAAGAGAGAGAGAGAGAGAGAGAGAGAGAGAGAGAGAGAGAGAGAGAGAGAGAGAGAGAGAGAGCAGCTCTTAACTAATAATCAATATTATAAGTAGATGATAGACAAATTTAAACACAAGGGTACACTTCTATATCTGTTCAAAAATATTAATTAATAAGTTCCATTTTTTAAAAAAATATTTTGCACAGATTATTAAATGATTAATAAGAATAATCTCATCAAACATTTCCAAAGGAATATCTTGTTTTGTGAAACTTGATATTGGATAACCATGACGTAAAAATAGGATTCTAAAATTGTTCCAAATGGGTTTTAAAAATAAACAATAAAAAAAAAACGAATGTTGTATTGTTTCATCAGAGCAACCAAAAGAGCACGTTTGATTACAATTTTTGAAAAATATAAATATTTTTTGGTAGCAACAAGTCTGTGTAGGCAATTATACTGGAACTCTCTATGTTTGGCTTTAACAGTAGCCTTTATTGGTAACATAGAATTTTTTCGCATATCTGTTTGCTAAATGTACACTCAAATATTGTCTCCCATTTTCTAATACTTGTTACTTCCAGATTTGCTACATTACAATTTAAAACCTGATATATATGTCTGCACCCTTTTTTTTTTTTAATTGTTGAAACTTCGAGGTTGGCAGGGTCTTTGGATATTCAGTTTTAAAATGTATTTCCAATCTAATGGTAATGATTTTATTAAACCTATATAATCCAGATCTGTACCTTTAACATTATATCTTTTTCTTAATTTTTGAAAGTTTAAAAAATCGCCATTTGGCATAATGTCATAAATAAACCTTATTCCTTTGTTAAACCAATCTGATATACAATCTCTTTTAAAGTTAGAATTGAACCACAGGGGCTGATTAATGATGTCCATTACCCCATCATTTTTATTGTACAAGTTCTGTGAAAATTTAGGAAAGGAAGCTAAAACATCACACCAAAAAGGATTTTTAACCAAAGGCAGTTTTGTTTTTCAAAAATTTAGGTCCCATTTCAAATATTCTTCTGTCTATATAAAAGTTAAATAATATATTCCAAGAATTATTTTTTAATAACAATCTTCTCATCCATGAGATTTTTAAGCTTTTTAAAAATTAAATATATTGACCATATTTAACCCTCCACATTCATATATGGACATAACTGTTTTGACGTTTAATTTAATCATTACTATTTTTCCATAAATTTTTTAAAAAATTTGTTCAATTTCTTGTAAAAATTTAACATTGGGGTCAGGTAATGAGGTTAAAAGATGGTTATTTTTGAAAGAAGCACCGTTTTGTCTCCATATTCCTACAAGTGTTTTTATTTCCTTAATTTTTTCTTCAAAATTTAAATCAATTATATTATACAAGTCTGAATTGAATTAAATTCCTAGAACTGAAAAGTGAGTAGGATTCAAATTAAGTGAATACTCATTACACATTTCCTCCACAGACCCTGCTTTAGCCCCAATCCAGACAACAATTGTTTTTTCTATGTTTATCTTTAACCCAGACATTCTATGAAACAGAAATAATATTCTTAGTGACTCTTTTAATGATTCTTTTGAGCAATCTAAAAACAATGTTGTATCAGCAGCATATGGAGAAAGTTTAAATATATTATTAAAGATTCTTATACCATTTATGCTCTTATTTTTTTCTGATCATATTGCCAAGAGCTTTAGCACACAGCAAAAATAGGTAAGATGATAAAGGATTTCCCTTGCGGCAACCACGTTGAAGGTTACAAAATTGGCTTATGTGACCATCTTGAATAACGCATGATTGTGCGTCTTTAGAGAAAACTTTGATCCATCTTTTAATTGAACTGCCAAAGTTATAAAAATCGAGGATTTTATATAGATAGTTCCAAGAAACAGTGTCAAAAGCTTTTTCAAAGTCAATAAGTAAAATAAACCTATAAACCTGGGACAGTTTGTTGCTTCGCTTCAAAAAGAATATAATAAACAAGATGAGTATTGTCTCATATATATATATACACACATATATATATATATATATATATATATATATATATATATATATATATATATATATATATATATATATATATATATATATATATATACACCAGATATAAACCCCTTCTGATCATTATTAATTAAAGATTTCAAAACCGATTTTATTCTTTCTGCTTTAACTGCCGTAGCAAATTTAAAAGAAACATTCAATAATGAGATTGGTCTCCAGTTTTTAATTCATTCCTAGGTTTATTTGGTTTAGGAATACATGTTTTAACCCTCTATTTTTGGACAGCTATCCTATTTCAAAGACAAAATTTAGTTACCTTAGAACTAGCTTGCCTATGTCTTTCCAAAAGAATTTGTAACATTCAGCAGTGTATTCATCCAAACCAGGACTTTTCCCATTTTTTGTTTTTTGTAGAGCTTTACTTAATTCAGAATAAGTAATAGGGCCTTCAATATTTAAACTTTGCTCATCCTTTAATTTTTTCATATCCAAATTGGCTATATTGCTTTCAATGAGACTTAGATTTTTTTCATCGTCGTTATTTGAATATAAGGTTTAATAATAATTTTTAACTTCCTCTAAAATTTTATCTTGCTCAGTTATTAAACCGTCTTTAAATTTTAACTCCTGAATTTTTTTATTAATATAGTTTCGGTTCTCCAAATTAAAAAAATAAGAACTTTTTTTTCGCCCAATTTATACCATCTAGCCTTTGATCTAACCATTAAACCTTCAATTTTTTGTTGCCTTATTAATTCCAGTTCTTGCTTTATAAGCTCTAATCTATCTATATTTTCTAAATTAGACGGGTCATTATTTATCAAAACTTCTCAATTCTTAATATCTAGATTTAATTTACATTCTTCCTCATTACTTTTCTACTTTTTATAAGTTGAATATGAAATTAATTTACCTCCTAAATTTAAAAGTTACATGTCAAGTAATGTTTGATCATTTATCCTAAACTGCAGATCCCCAAAATTATTTTTTTATAAAATCTACATTATAAATTAGAAGAGCATATAATTGTTTTAATGAGTCAAAATTTGTCTGTATAACATTATTAGCTTCAGAGTCCCTTAATAAAGAGTTATTAAATTTCCAGTATCCCCTACCCTTGCTGTGTGCTGTGGGGCCGAAAAATGTGATTGATAAAAACATAAGCCAAACATTAAAAAATAATGAATCTAAAGTTATCTTATTTATACTTAATTTTCTAGAAGTTACTTTTACAACTTTGCAAGATACGCAAACGGGTACTATTTTTTTAGTCACGAAAAAGTTTGGTGTTGATATTCACTTTAGATGTTTGATTTGCCCTGTGTAATTTTTATTTGTCTACGTTTAATCACATTATTATGCATATATATATAACTATGCTCTTAACAAAGCCAGTGACTATTTTCAAACGTCAGACGTCACAAATAGCAATTTAACCAACGTACTTCAACATGAATAAATAACCAACAGATTTTCAATTATTGAAATAATGATTGTTGTAGTTGCAATATAATTATTGGAAAAGAATAAACCAAAAAAATACTTAAAATATTACTTATTAACTCTTTTGAATTAACGTAAGTTTGTTTTATTTGTAGAAATATTTCAAAAAGATTTTTTGTTAATGTTTACTAACGAATGATATTTCAGTAGAACATTTGACAGCAAGAAAACGTTTTAATCTTTTTTACGCCTTACATATTAATTTTATTGATTTAGCTCTTTTTCGTCAATATCAAAACACATCGTATCATTATTATAGTTGACACTTTAATACCAAAATAGAACTTCTCTATTATAAAAGATTTTGGTTGGATCCGGAGATTTTATTCTAATGCAACTTTCCGAAGTGAATATCTTCCATCTTTGTACCTCTATATAAAATTGTTAGAGCTGATATGTTTTCAAAAGGCATTAAACGATTGTGTTCATAATTTAACTGCAAAATTTAAGAAATTAAAGTAATTTTCTTGATATAATTTTGTTGTCAGAGGCTATTCCTTTGAATCTAATCAGTTGTAATATTATTATATATATTTCAAAACCATTTTCTATTATCTAGTTATGTTTAATTTTTTTTTCAATTTGAACAAACTGCGTCAACAATATATCGCCACTTTACAGAAATTTATCCCAAAATGCCTTTAGATAATCCAAAATTATTTGAGTGATCGTGAAAAATTTAATTTTTACAGAAAAAAGGATATTCTTTAGATTTGTTTAACCTCGTTTACTTTTCAAAAGTGTTATAAAGGATATAAATAAACGAATGTGTAAAGAAGTTCAAAGTTTAAGTCAAGACATTTCCTTTCATTGAAAGAATTTTGTGGCTTTTATCTTTAAAATCTATATATTTATTCTCAACTGTTTCCAACCTTGTAGTGACCACTGCCTAACATCATCAAATTTTATCACTCTGTTCCTTGCAAATTTTAAGTATCTTCTGGCTGACGTCTATTGTATCTTTACTTTGTTATAAATCTAAACTATTTTAGCCAAATTTTGCTGATTTTTGGGGACAAGTTTAAAATAATCTGTTATTGCTTTTAATTTACACAATATAGAAACTAAACTGTAAATAGCAAAGATAATTGTGAACAATTCAGCAAAGAAAGGCAACAATTCAATTATATTTTGTCATAAAAATGCCACATGATTAAGTCACTACTATAGTGCTTTATCTAAACAACTGTCATAAAGTTTATTTATTTAAGAACAACCTCAATTTGTAGAATGGTAATCTCTCTCTCTCTCTCTCTCTCTCTCTCTCTCTCTCTCTCTCTCTCTCTCTCTCTCTCTCTTATATTTTTGTAATTTTATTCAATGCAAATGAGGCAAATGAATAAAAATAAGATGTAACATTTAAAGTAAAACCTGCAATCCTCTCTGAAATAATATTTACAAAAAAGAGTTTCTGATGATGAATGATTTTCCGAAATGTGCACATATGGCACATCGAAATATAACAGGTATTTTTGTTATATATTATTCAAAACAAATGGATGTTTTAGTTTAAGGAAATTATATATATTTTTTAAATATTGCAAATGTAATAGTTTATCTACTGCGTTTTGTTTTCTTGTCATTACAAATTGGTTTTTGAAGTTGGTTTTACTCAGATATTACCGTACTCTGTGCCAGGTTTTGTACCAAACATAGATTGTATCCCTGTCGTAAGCAACCTTGTTTTCTCAAAATTGTTGCTGTAGGAATATTGCAAGACTAGACGAATTAACGTAATTAAAAGGTGTTATGTTCATCTTTAAATTATTAGCTATTTTTCAAAGATGTGACTTTACTATTAAAATTGTGAGATTGTTTATGAATTGATAAGTTTCTGTTCAATTTTTCTATATTCAAACACTTCATTTTCTATTTTTATGTCACAAGTTGCGAGTGTAGCTAGCTATGCAGAAGTTTCTTGTCATTATAGAGCAACCGACCTTGGTTGTACGTGATTTGTTTAACAGAATTTGCTATTTTTTCATTTTGGAATTCATACGTGGACCGACATGTTTGTATTTGACAATATTATGTGTTAGGTAGAGGTTGAATTTGGACTCTTTAAGAGATCCATCTGTTTTGTGTGTTATGTGTTGATAACAGCCTGTTTCTTAGACCGTGATAAGAGTTTAATATTTATATGTCCAGACAACTATAAAAAATATTTACCAAAAGCAGTAATATTAAAACAAACATACCAGTCCGTGTCCACATCACAATCAACAAAGCAAAGTTAAAACTTTGCAAACTGGAAAAATATGTTATACACCTGAACATCCATCAAGAAAGTGAGGCCGGGTGCTCCGGAAGGGTTAGCACCTACTGTCTAGCTAGCTACACCCGTCACATGCAAGTCAATTTTGAATATGAAAGGAACAAAGAACTATGGTAAGTCAAATATATCCAGTATAAGTTGGGATACAGTGACTACATACTTATCAACAATATTGTGATGACGGCCATAAAACTTTTTAAGGGCCCTGCTTAGCCTAGGCTTGCAATATCCTTGTTTCAACAATTTAATTGTAATTTGCTTCGTTGCAGAAAGTCCCCATAGTGGGAACAAGCTCTACCGTATCGTATTAACTGTGAAACATATACACCATACACAAGAGAAGCAGGGATATTACTGTAAAGAAACGGAAAGTTGACAATAGAAAAATATGAAGCAGAACATGGAGAATCTGTCGTGTCTTTTATTTCAAGCTCACTTGGATAGATGGCATTCAAATATTCTCCAAATTTGTGATTATTCAGAGAAAGAACGTCATCTATATATCTGTATGTGTAGTTGAATGATTTAGCGACAGCCTTTTCTCCAGATTTGACAAGGTTCTGTAAAAATTCTGATTCATATGAATAAAGAAACAAATCAGCAAGCAAAGGTGCACAGTTTGTGCCCATTGGTATACCGATTGGTTGTTGAAAGATAATATAGCCAAACACAACAAATATGTTGTTTATCAAAAACTCTAACATTTTGTTGATGGTATCTTCAGTATATTTTTGTTTGCAGTCTGTATGGTGTTTTACAAAATAACCAGAATCCCTGTTGAGCACTAGATATTTATATCTTGGTTTACCGTTTTTGTAAAAGAATGAAAACTGAATGATTTGTTTTAGACGTTCTTTCAATTTAGCATGAGGGATAGTGGTGTAAAGGGTAGAAAAAGTCAAAAGTTTTTATACTTTTTACCGAAGATAGAGTAATAGAAACAAAATGGTCAAGTAGTTCTTTAGAATTTTTTAAAAATCCACATTTGGTTGATGTCAGATGTTGAATAAACTTTATCTGAATAAGTCTGAAGGCTATCTTTGACGACTGTCAAAATTTGTGTTAGAATTACTGATAATGATTTAGTAGTACATTTAGAGGAACCTGCTATATATCTTTCTTTGTATGGATTTTTGTGAAGTTTTGGAATCCAATACAAGTAAGGCAGGTCAAGTTCTTCCTGTTTTAAATTGATACCAAGAGTAACTAATGAATATGTAAAACGTCTGGTTTATATTGATTCAATTGTCTGTCTCATTGTCTATAAACTATTTTAAAACAGAAGTAAAAAAAAAAATAAATAAGTCAATCCTTTTTATAACCGCCGTTTATAAGATCTTTAATTTTTGATGTTATAAAAATATGCCTTAGTAATACATAAAGCACTTGTCGGAGCCATGCAACACAAAACAAATTGGAGAGGCTGATATGCTGAATAAAAGTTTGATAACTGAATTTGCAAGCTTTCAAAGTTTTTACTTTGTTTATGAGAATGTGATTTGGACAAAGATTGGTATGTTGTTTTTAATTGATACATTAATTCATTTTGATAAAATATATATACGCAGGAGAAGCAGGGAAATTACTGCAAAGTAACGATAAGTTGAAGATAAAAAACACATGATGAAAAGGCATCTTTAAGGATCCTTAAAGTCTCCTTGAAGCTGCCTTAAATGTCTCTTTAAGGACCCTTAATTGGGCTTTAAGGATCCTTAGATATGCTTTAAAGGAGTCTTTAAGATTTCCTTAAATTCCTTAATGGAACTGAAATTTTAAGAATCTTTAAAGAGGCTATAAGGATCTTTAAGGATTTTTTTCTTTTTTTTTTAAAAAAAGCAAGGAAACATTATTTTAATCATTATCGTTTTTACAACTGTGTTTGAAAAAAAACTATTGCATTTATTTATTTTAAAAAAATAAAGCGATAATAAATTTATTTTCTTTTTATAATTTTTTAATAGCAAATTTTTAATTTTATTTTTAATTTATTTTTATTAATT